>VZRE01005948.1:364226-379017 GCA_013396775.1 Cephalopterus ornatus | reverse complement strand
GGGGGGGGGGAACATGAACATAGGCAAATGATCACAACAGAAACTGCCTCGGCTTCAGATAATATGTGAAACTGTTCCAGTGCAGTACCAGAGCCCATTTTAAACAAACTTAAGAAGCAGATGGGCAACATCAAATAATCTTGCAGTGGAGCAGATGAGAATAGCTGAGAATTTTCACATGCTGGGGAGTGGTAAAAATACCATAATCTGCCACAGAGCATACACGTAGCCAGGAAAATACGGAAACTACTCTGAAACTGGAAAGTTATTCAAGTCAGACACTCCCCACTTCAGAGTTTCCAGTGCAAAGAAACACTGGAATAGCATGACAGCACCACAACAGCCTCATTAGCAACAGCTAGTGTTGGCTGAATGACTGGTTACTAAAGAGCTACTAAGGTACATCACCCCAAATCATACAACTTTGTTAAATGTGTCATAATTTTAAGTGGCCTAAACACTACTAGAGGACATTTTGTATCCACCCACAAAGCTGAGTATGTAATGACTCAGTTCACTTAGGCAGGTTTCCATGAGAGCAACATTCACACATATTTTAAGCGCAGGATGTGAAACCCTCAAAATTTAGGCTTTTGTTGTGCTAGCAGTTCTATACCCACAAGGTGAGAACTCCATGCTTGCCCTGGAGAAGTCACAGACTAAAGGCAGAAGAATGAAGGAAGGGAGAGATGAGGTATTATCACCTCTACCTCACAAATGGAGAACTCATGCCAGGAGTAATTCACCTTAGGTAAGACGTGTGTCAGAGCGAGATGAACCCCAGCTACGCAGATGATGACACCTTTCTTGTGTATGGCATAGACAGATCATCTACAATTACTATTTCCTTTATGTAAAAATGGCACGATTTAAATATTTCTTATCTTCATCCCCTGCAGTTACGAGTAAGTCTGAGCAACTAGAAGTCTCCCCTTTTTAATAAGATCCTTGGGCTGCCTAACATTATAGAATAGCAGCTAAGTTTCCAGCCTCCACAATATTTACTGGAGAGAATTCCTCTAACTCAGCACATACTAGTTTGAGAAATTATGTTTTCTTTTGCCAGTTTTAAAACCACTATTTTTCCATTTCAAAGTTCTCGATTTCAAATGCTACAGTTATACTACAGCTGGGCATTTAAGGATAGCAGTGTTGTTCCTCCAACTTACTTCCAAAATCTAGATCCCTGCCTAGACCATCTGTGCTCTCTGTACTTTATTAGGATGCCAGGTAAAACCTACTCTTTCATCCCAAAGACACAGCATACGAGACCACTGGAAGAGGGAGGAAGAATATATGTTTAGGCCAACAGAAGATACTACTTTGTACTATAATGTCTTTCTCCCTTATTTCCTCCCAAGATGGTGGGAGGCTTTAAAAATCCATTTCAGGCCCAGAGTCTGATACAAGGACAAATGAGCACTTGTAAGTCACTGTTCTCAGACTACCCATATCAAGGATTTCAAATTGTAAATGTTCCTTGTATTCAAGGCTAAGAAATTAACAGGGGAAAGCTATAGGAAAGATAAACAATAAGGGCTCTTTCCCTTTAAAATGCTCAGGTTTAAACTTTTTTTCCCACAGCTTAATGATGTAAAAATTCCACATACTTCTGTTGATGGAGTTGTTAGTTGCAAATTAAAGTGATGATAATAATAACACATCGTTAGAATATCTTGCATTGCAGCAAGCACAATTCCATATCACAGTCCATGTTGCAAAAAACATACAATAAACAAGTCTAACACAAGACAGATGCCTGAGAATTACACATGTATGCTTACATAGCTAGAGTCTGTGGCTGAAAAGGAGCAGTGCTGGCACACAGGCTAAGAACAACAGAGCCCAGAAAGCAGCATTTAAAATAGTGTGAAGAAGGTGAAGAGATCTAAGGCATTGGTGGTGAGAGGGGGAAAAGGTGACATAAAAGTGCACTCCAGGGAACTAGGGGAGAAAAAGAAAATCTAAGCAAGAAGTTTGAACTCTATATAGTAGGCAAAGAGATAACTGAAGGAAGTGATGCTTCAGTCTGATCAATGGGAAAGAAAATTAGCCAGGCCAATTTTAAACAGAATTACAGATTAATATCAGAATGAAAAATGGGGGTTTTCTGTGGCGGAAGCCGAAAACTAAGAGCCCATAAAAGAGGTTTGGTTATGAGGAGGGAACAGTAGAATGCCTTGGAAGAAGTGGTGAGGCCCACTACACTGAATACAGGCAAGAAAAAGCAAAACAGCACCAGTATCACGAGCTTCAAGAACTGGGAAGTTAAGGTTGTTATCAGTGACAGTGATTACCGGTGGAAACTTGGTCAGAGTCCATCTTCTAGTGAACTTTTTCCTCAAGACTGACAGCTTCCCCCGAAGAAGGGATAGTCTCTTAATTTTTTTAGTCCAGAATTCTAAACATCTCAGCTGCACAGATGAGAAAAAAACAATTGTTTTCACTAATATTATGGTGGCTGATGCACCACTAGAAACCTGTCAGGCCGAACTCCAGCAGGACCACTAAGGAACTCTGTTCAAAATAGTCCTGTGTCACACTGTCAAAGACAGTGGCTAAGCCAATGATGACACCAAGGCCTTGCAGGAAAAACACACCTGCTTTAGAATTGTCCAATTTTGCATTTTGCCATTTGACTGCTATGCTTAGTGCAGTTACAGGTACTGAAGCCATGTCTAAGCATTTCCTTTCAGTGCCTTACAACTGTGTGTGTATATGTGTAGATATATTCTAATCTGAACAACAACAGTGTCTGACCTTTCCTAGATTTTTCTGCATCATAAGACCAAACATCTCATATTGATGTGCCTTCAAGTTTTAAAAGATAAGAAGAGTCAGGATGTGTAGCAGTTACTTTTAGAAAAGCTTTCCATACAGTACAGTTCTGAACACTTGCCTTAATTGAGTCTACATCATCTGAAAAGGCTGATACTGCTGCGGGAACCTTAACTTTTCCACACTTCATGTTACAGCTGTAGGATTTCTTTCAAGAAAACAAAATGGATCACTGTTTTACACTAGCATCCTATGCGGTTTGTAGAGTAAAAGAACCCTCAAGATAAGAAACTATTACTCAGACAGAACACCCTTTCTCAACAGGGCTGTCTTCTTATATATTCAGCATCAAATACCCTATATTCTTTCCATAATCAAGTTTAACTGTTCTCACTTCTTCTCTCAATTCCAATAGGCTATGGAAGATTTTTAACTAAAGCCCTAACCTTGGGCTCCAAGAATACCAAGGACTTTTAGAAAAAAGTCATTCAGCTTTAGGGAGGATAAGATTGTTTGCCTATAGCTGAACACCTACTGTTAATTAACAGTATGCAAGGTGGAGAGAAATCACCTTGATACTGGACTTTGAGCACGTGGAGATGGCATGTAAAAGAGGCAGTATTTTATACTGAAGCGCAAAAAAAATTTCATTGAGGTGTTCTTGAGAGACAAACAGTGCTATGGCATAATCCTCAAACACTACAGCTGCATTTTAAGTAAATCAGATCTCCTGACATTTTTAAGCACCGAGTTTAGAGTCTCCAAACCATATATATGTTTCTGTGGGTTTTTTCCCCAAATGTTGCAATTATGTCAACGTTATTGAGGTATGTCAATAGGTTGCATGCTGTAATTATGTCAATGTTATTGAAAACATTTCTGTTGTGGTCAAATATGTCTGATAAACAGCAATTACTTCATGCACATAAATGGCTATATTGTGGTATACGTGTGTAGATGTCCACTGCTTAATGAAACATTATCAGATGTAGATAAGTACTGAAAAGAACAAGCTCTTACCCCTTGCTATGCTCCCTTCAGGCAGGAGGACAACATGAAAGCTCTTGGGGAAAAGATTCCTCTAGCGCAAAACCCTACACACAGCCTCCCAAAGGAGTGAAGGAAAGGAGTGGTTCAACTCCCATGTGCTCTGACTCTGTCCTCAGACACTGTTATCTGGACAGCTGCATAATGGGACAGAGAACTGACCTACCTGAAAATTCATTTTCCAGCTCATCTGTAAGTGGAGCTATGGAAATGCACAGCTGAGGGTACCAGGGGAAAGCAGAAACGTGCACTGAGGTTAACTTAAAACTACTGTTAAACATCAGAGACATTAAGGCTGTACGTCTTACCACACCCTTAAGTAGGGCACACTGGAAGCAAAAGAGTGTCATAGTGCCAGAGATCCTTTCAAGCACCTCCTTTGGGGATTTTAAGTTCTGTGCTGTGTTCATTAAAGAAAATTGATTCAGAATGGTTCAGAATTTCAGCTTCATGTTTATCTATCTTTCGTACAGAGAAGGGACATCAACCAAAAGGAAAGCTACTACTTGAAATGGAAAGACCACAGTCTCTTCAGAACTTAGAAGTCTGTGTTCACAAAAAGACACACTATGGGAATATAGCAAGACTTACAGCTTTTACAGCTAAGTTTCATTAACTATTTTCATTGCAGAATGGTGCCATTTTAGTTCTACCTTTCCCAAGTAGATTCTTATGATATAAATCATTTAGTAATGCTGATGCTCTAGATCGTCAATGCTGGAAAAAGTTATATACTGCAAGAAAAAACACCCTTGCCTAGGCATTTGGCTATTTCTGGGCCTTGAACAAGTCTCCCTATAAAACAACCAACTTGAACTCCTTTTTTTAGTATGAGTCAGGTGCTCTTCTGCTTGATTTTAGAAATAAAGCTCTACAGGTTATTTATTTAGAGGTACGTTCCAATAAAAGATGAACAGGTGGCAAAAAAAAATTCTAGGACAGTTCTGAAAAATGTGACTTACACTTTAGACCACTAGAAAATGGTCTTGTAGAATAGATTCCACCCCAGATAAGTATGATTATTTTACTATAACATGACCTTTACAGATTGCTGCACGTATACAGAAGAGTGCCCCGAAGGTTAAGTGACTTATTACACCCTACAAGAAAAGACATTTAAAATCCACTACTGATTCAATTAAAAAAATTGATATATCACGTGTTATTTTTCTCCTTACCTATTACAGAAAATAAAAATAACAATGCAGCTAAGGGAACTGTAGCTAACAGAAACTCTCGAGACGTTGATTCTGTCTGCTGACCAGCATCCAGGTATTGAAAATACTACTGCTGCAGAAGAGTCAGACCAGTCAGCACCTATGCAAACACACAGATAGCTTAGCAGTAAAAATGTCACCTAGTGATTACCATAAATTGAAAAAATACCCTGAGTAATTAACATCATCTGGGCAATTAACACAGGCTGAGTCTACAGACAAAAATAGCTATATGGGACAGAATAAAAAAAAAGGGAAAGAAAACGAAACCCAGAAAAAAATCCAGATGGAAAGAACAAGCTTACAGGCTTAAAATAAAATAAATGCATCTGGTGCTAGAGAAGAAACACAAGAAAACCAAATAAAAATTTAAATTTAAAAAGTCTTCCTCATTCTGACTGTATTATCCACAGCAAAACCAGATATCACACCAGTACAAAGAGAAGGGCATGGGCAAAGAAAGTGCATCCTGCCCACAGAGAAACACTGAGACAAAGCCTTGCTGGAGCAGAAGAGTTGAGTTGAGCCAGTCATCCCTTCAAGGTGCTTTAATGTAAGTTTAGCAACTATATGGCAGACGTGATCAAGGCTTCAAGGGAGTGGTTGTAGGAAAGGGGAAGCTGCAGGGTTGTTCTCTCTCTCATTCCTCCCCTACTTGCACTGTTTGGCATGGTGCAAGCTTGTCTTGTGCTGGGAACACAGCCACCTACCACTTCAATCACACCGACAAATTCCAACCTTATTCAGTGCTGGAATAACTTTTGTCCAAGTGACTTAATTGTCTAACTAGATCTTGGACCATTAGCTTTTGTTATTGTTGTTGCCTAAGACACACAAGCAATTTGTATAGCACTCAGCTATAGGTTTCTGAATTCAGGCTTATTTTTATTCTTGTTTTAACAACAGGGAAATAATTTGAAAGACAGAAAATTATCCAGAAAGAGGAAGTTCTCTCATGCCAGAGAAGATTGGAGTATAAATATCTATTCTAGCAAAAGAGAACAAATAATTCACTAAGATGCCTTAAAACAAGATATAAAGATGACAAAACAGCTGTCAAGTACCATCTTTTAATTCCTGAATGTTTTCGGAAATTGCAAAGTCATAGTTTTTATTAGTATGAAGAAAGACAGAAACAACCAAAACTCAGGAAACTACGAACCCTTCTTTACCTCTCTTAATGTCATCCAGCTGAGGCTCAGGTGAAGGGTTATCCTTCAAAGGAGAAGTTTTAGGTCCAACTGCTGGCTTGGCTGGGGCTCTGAACTGTGAAGGAGGCTGAGATGCTCGGGCAGACTGCTGTTCTATTCGGGCTTGGATCTTACTGCTGCCCTCTGCTCTGAAAAAACAACAACCGGAGACATTCAGTGATACTGTGCAACCACGTTCAGCTTTTTCAATATCCCTGTACATCTGCAACTTCCTTCTGTACAGATCTCTACTTTGTTTTATAATGATAAAAGTGAAGTACAGCTTTCTGTATGCAACACTTGCTTTCAATAACATATACAACTACACTGCAAGATCCTTACAAAATCTATTTTCAAATCCAGATGTGGTTTAGTGATGCCAAATTCTCTACTTGAAAAACAATGAAGGCTTTAATTTAGTAATTAATATTTGTATTTCTAAAAAAGAAAAATCAAGAATAGTAATTTAAAGTAACTACAAACCCACTCATAACAAAATCCTTCTTAAAACAATCACAACAGAAACAATTTTCTCACTTGCAATTAAATCATCTCAAACTGAACTCTCTCAGAGGTCAACCTGCCAAGAGTAATCATTCTTACTGCTAAATACAGCATGCAAGCATTTAATTCCTGTTTTTCATTTGTTTGCTGTTAGTCCTTAAAAATAGTTTAAGCTGTTTCCTTAGTGGAAAATAGTATCCAGAATAACAGTATGCCTAGCTATTCAACTCAAACCAGGTATTTCTTCCTTTTACTGAATTAATTACGTGATTGAAACTGTAGGATGGTCAATAACCCTGGCAGAAAAAAACCCGAAACAACAACTACAAAAACAAAATAGGTTCCTTTACAGTACCTCATAATAAGGTTAAAGGGTGCGGGGTATTTATCACGTAACACCAAAACTCTTGGGGGTATAGCTTTATGTAGTGTAGCACTGAAGCAACCTATGTGGATATTAGAGCTCAGTTTCAGTTCTAGGAGGGTCCTAACTTAGCAGTGTTACACTTTGTGTCTGTAAACTAATCCCACTGAGAGATAAGTTAAACTAGCCCATGTCAAACTTCCTGGGACTTGACCTAAACCACTTGTGGTACCTGAGCTAGTACATTCAGCATTGGGTATCTCTGTGCCTCACTGAACTCTACGCTCAGCCTCGCAGAGAACCACTCCTTCATTTATCAGTGACAAGCAGCTATTAGATACAATATTAATGCAGTTTACACAGTCTGTCTACAACAGAAGTGAGGATTTGGGAATAAACTCACTGTATCAAGTGAAATATAAAAGCCAAAGGCTGTTTCTGGTAGTAATTATGCTCTTGGAACTACAGAAGGTTTTATGTGGAGTAAGTTCACTTACTCCCCTGTGAATGTCATCAAGGTGTTAACACTAAAAACCTGTTCCCACAGAGTGTCAACAGGTCGTTAAAGATCGGAGTAGCTATGAAAAAAAAAGGCACTTCCGATCTAGAAAACAAATAACTTTGCAAAGCACTAGTCCTCAAAACAGGGATCCCCAATTTCTTAGTACCCTGCCTCTGCTTGAGAAAAACTGAAATATTTCTCACCACACCAGAGCCAAAACTCAGTGTATCCAAACACCTGACTAAACTCAAGACTGTCCTGCACTTACTTGCTTCCTCTGACTTCAACTTCACCTGGATAAAGTTCAGCAGAACTTAAATTGGGAATTCAAGTCTCATCTATGATATGCTCACGTCCACTGGACAAGATGAATGCCACACGGATGAGTTTTCACATCAATGATTCAGAGTAGTGTTACAGTCCATTTACCCTGAACTCAAGGTGTTCTTGGCAAACATCCAGCCAACTACTGATGCGCTGCAGCCCATATTTCTAGTAGTTTTAGCAGCTAAGAGTTCTACACTGCAATAACGTGGAGTTTTTTACGTAAAACTTGTAAAGAGTTTCTTCTTCATTTGAATAGCCACTTTCTCTTTAGATCTCAAATAACCTGTGATCCAGTGATGCTGAAGGAACACAATCCAGAGACTTCAGGGACTTGCTGAGCAGTAAGACTGCTAAAAAATGTTCCAGCTGCATACTTCGGAGCATTTGTGCAGCAAATTAAGAATATTGGGTCAGAAAGGACTTCTGCCTTCAGCAATTTTTCTAGGCAAAAACCTCATAACCATTTTTCCTACAGTTGCCCCCACCCCTTCACCAGCTGGAGGCTTGGTACTTGTGTTCCACTTTATGTATCACTAATCCAATACAGGGATGAGTGTTTCTTGTTCCCTAAGATTATGTTATTAAAACATCATGACTCCCACAGGAATCTGTAGGGAACAAACCTAGAAAGTCCAGTGATCCTTCTGACAGTCTAATATTTCCATTGTCTTTTTCAGCTAACCAGATTCCTGAAACACATCCCATCCTTCTAAAGCCTCAAATCATCAGATGTGTTTCATTGCAAACTATAATTATGTCATTTCAGCAGTGGAGAATTTACAAATTCTTTACTCCTAGATTCACACCTGGGCCATGATAATTTGCCATGTAAAGCCCATAAGGCTGAGTAATTAAACATCACTACAAAATAAAAAAAAAAAGAGTTCTGTTTCAAAAAACAGTCTGAAGAAACTTCAGCAAGAATTAATCCTATCAACAACCCTGTCCCCAGCTTTACCTTGTTTTCTTGACTTGAATGCTGCTACTAAGTTTTTCCAGCACATATTCCCCAGTGTCATGATTGATAATAAGCACACAGTCCTTCTGATATGGCCTTTTATTTCCTTTAAAGACAGTCATTGGTGGAGTTGAACCCTGGTACAAAGAAAGCGCATATATTTGTTTGGTTATATTCCCCTACCCAAAGGTTTTTAAACACTAAGAGAAAAGAATATATGCATTGTTCTGAACAAGAGGCTAAGCACTTACTGTTTAGTTCCTACAGAAAACATTCATTAATGAAAAGAGAAAAATGCAAAGAAAATGTGCAGTAGAACAGACATTCCCTCGCAGCGATATTATGCCTTTCATCATTTTAAGTGTCTCTGCAGTGACAAAACATCTTGTCTACGGTTGCCATTATTTACAGTTCTCATTCCCAAAATGGCAGCATAACTAAATTTGCATAGCTGGCCCTGACAAGTGTCAGAAATCTTCTTAGTGCTTCTGCTATGGAAATCATGGGTTTGGATAAGAAATAAAGTTCTAATTATTTGTGTAGCTCAACTATTGCCTAAAGAAATACGTGGTCAATTGAAAAATAACTTAAACTGCTTTGTATATTTTACATATATATATATGGCAGTATTTTCAGGGTGGATTACAAGTAACTGTCACAAACTATGCAAGAACAGCTGCCCTCTTCAAAGTTAGATTAGCACGTACATGCTCGTCAAGAATGACACTGAAGTGTCTTCTCCAAAGCAAACGGCGTATCGTGATGCCTTCCAGAAAGTCCCCAAGTCCACACAAAGGCTTCATAGAGCCATAAAAATCTAAAGGCTTAGACTAAGGAGCAATAAAGGCAACAAAACTCCTGTGGTGGTGCACACTGGCTGCCTGATAATGCTCAGCTGTGCTGCATCCATGCACAGGCTGGTTCATACACCTGGTTTTGGGGTTACAGCGGGTGGAATCTGTGGTCTGTCTGCACATAACAGGATGGATGCACATCTGGCCATGTCACTCAGAGGGTTATGTTCTCAGCTATGAAACGTTCTCAGACTTCTCTGTAACGTATAGTTACTGTAAAAAAGAAATTCTTAAAAAAATACATGTTTATTCATATTCACCTTTGCACATGCTGTAGGAAAGCAACTAAAATCAGGGAGAAGAGGTAAAAACTGCACTCTCCTACATTTTATTCTGAGTAGCAAAAATGAAAAACCATATTTTAAACATTTGGAAAGCAATTCCTATTCTCCATATTCCTAAGAGATAGAATATATTTGAATTTAAAATGGGTTCTGAACAGTAAAGGTGAAAAATCCAAATTCCCAACAAATACACAGTAAGAAACACAAACACGGTTCAGAAAGGATGTCTCAAGAAAGTCTAGGCTTCAAAGGCATGTTACGTTTTTATCATTCCTACATTTAAGAGAGGAAAGCAACACTTAAGAAAATAAAAAGCAAGTTGAAAGTCAAATCCTGCTTGCCACTGACACCTAAGTCAGGAAACGCAGAATGCACAAATTTAATAAAAATTGATCAAAGTTGGTTGGCTACCCAGAAGCCTCCTAACTCAGCAAAGACTGATCTTGGCTAAAAAAATATGTAGAAATGTAACCGCTTAAGCAAATTAACAGTCACACTCATTGACATAAAATTAAATGCTTAGGGTTTATGTTAGTGCCTAAATAACACTGCCTTACAGATTGTGCTGATTACAGAATAGAAGAAGGAAGAAGGAGAAAAAAGTAACATTTAATCAATTTGTTTTCACTCGTGAGGGTTTTTTGCCTGCCAGTTCTGTGCAGGGCCGGGAGCTGGACTTCAAAGATCCCTGTGGGTCCCTTCCAACTCAGGATATTCTATAATCTTCTATAATCTTCTTCTGTAGTAATCTAACAAACAGAAATTTTTCACTTCCCCAACCCAGACTGTTTATCAAATATTAAAGTCACTAAATCCACATGTAGAAATAGTACTTCAAGCAGCAAGGGACACCAAAATACCTCCGCTGAACAAATTATCAGATCCAAGAAATTCAGTAAAACTTGTCAGGACAAAATGATCTCAAAACTTCTCACTCTTTTCCAGCACACTAGTGTTTTCCAACTCTCTGTCCAGAACAGAGGCAGCACTGCCCTGGAACAACGTATGCATAAGCTTAAAGCTGTTCATACTCAGAGGAAGAGAATCAAATTAAGCTCATCAGTACAGAGATTTGGAAAGGAACATTACAAGTGATGCTGCTCAACACAAAAGATGAAGGAGCAACGCTGTTTCCCATCAATCCAAGATGAATGCTGCTATTAGCTGCATTGTTACCTGCTCTCAAACAGCACTACCACGCTCATCATTTTTAGAAACAAAACCCAGCATGTGACCTCCTGCAGCACTAAAGGTGACCAAAGCCATATAAAAACCAGGAGCAGGGCGAAGCAGGCTAAAGCCTCATTTGGTGAGAATTATCACAGTACCATCACCTACCAATTAAAGCCACCGAGGTGCTAGAATAAACAATACCAAAAGGATCTAACACGCAGCTTCCAAACTGACTGGGGCCCCCCTGCAGCCACCAAACCCATTGATATCTGTGAATTCTGGTTTATTGGCTTGACACATAGCATTAAGTTCAGCTAATAAAACAAATCCAGTTTCAGCATGTGAGCACTTTCTTTTGTTTTGGTAAGGAAATGACTGAATCTTCTATTACAAAAGAGCTGCACCTATAAACAGTTTGATCACTTGTTTTATTGCTGTTTGAGCATCATCTTCACACAGTAATTCTTTATGGCATAATTAGAGAAGGAAGTGGATGGCAGACCACTTCATTGTCATTCACCAGAACCATCCCCCTTGCTTCCACTAATAAAGCTGAAGACAGAGAACCCTCTATGCCCTATCTGTACATGTTTTAGTAATGGCAGGAATATGCTTACAGGTCTACCTGTGGCTTCTGAACATCAAACCTTGACTAAAGCCCAAGTTACACTGCCTCGCTTCATTAAGCCATAGCACTAAAAACAGATGGGAACCAGGCATACAGCTTCAGCTAACAGTAAAAGTCTCCTTGTTGTTCAAGGAAGAATGGGAAAGAAGGAACCAAAAATAAAGAGCAAACTGTAACCTTACAAATATAACCCTTCATTAAGATCCATTTGTTCAGTCCTTTCTTAAGGTAACACACTACAAGTCTGGCCACTCAAATATTGAACACACTAGTGTTAGCAAAGACAAAAGTGAAAATAGCCTTTACATTAGACTGTAACTACACTGCAAATTTGCTGGAGAGTAGAAAGGACATATACATAACAGACTTACTGGAATATGTGGCAAAGTGATTGTAACGTCATCTCCTTTACCCACTTGGAGGTCCCCCTCACAAGATGTATCAATTGATGCTGGCTTAAAATCATCTGAAGAGGAAAACAATTGTGATTACATTTCTTAGAGTCTTCAGAAGCGTCATTGTGCCCTGCAAAGAGCCACCATACACTTAACTGTGATTATAGGGAATGCTAAAATACACACTAGTGTTGGCAGCAGGGGTGGGATAACACACCAGTACACTATGTCTACACGTAGTGCCCCAGTCATATGATGGTACCATATTCTGAACTTCCCTTTTAAAAGGGAAATAAGGTTTTAAACCTTGTGTTTGAAGACTACAAGTAGACTTCTCCAAACCCCGGGCTTTCAGTGGCACTCAGTTTTGCAGCCAAGTGTAAAACTGTACCATGCATGTCGAGAGTGTCAACTTCCAAGACCCTGGGATCTGCATGGCTCTTGCCAATTCCAAACCTGAGGGCTCTCTCTGTGACAAACACTACTTTAGTGACCCCAATTCATTTAGCCTTACTGATATTTCCGGCTATTTAACAGCCTCCATAATAGCACCAAAAGTTCCACAAGGGTGGAGGTGACCTCAGATCTCACTTATGAAGAAAAAAAAGAAGTGCTGATCTCGATTCAGCAGTCTCCATGTTAGTCCAAAGCCACTAAGAAAGCATGACTAAGGGGAGGCACTGTAATGGCTTTAAACTAACACTCATTTTAAGTACTTTCACTCTATTGTATAGAATGCTTTGTCTCCCCATCAAGGGACTTCTGCTTACTATTTTAATTTCAACTAAGAACATGTTAAGTTGAAAGTGTTTGCCCCTCATTATTCTGTTTTGCTAATGAGCCATAAAAAAAAAGAAAAAAGCTATCAGAACCTCTAATATTCTACCAGAGGATTTAAACAAAGTGAAATAAATTCAGACAGATATAGGTTGGTTTGTTTTGTTTGTTTTTAAAAGCATCCTCCATTCAATTATAGCATCCGTGGATATGAAGAGGTGCAATTATATTCACGATCAAGGCTTTTAATTACTGCATTAGTTACGAAATTAATACCTCAGAACAAATTTAAAATATAATTCCACTATGAAAAACGCATTTGCAGAAAAAAAACCCAACCCTGGCTTGTAATAATTTCTCATTAAGAGGACATTAATGTTTAATTGAGTTTTACTTTGACAGCACAACAAGCAGAATCAGACACACTTGACTTAATCCTCATGCCTTAACTGCCAGATCAAATCATAGCCTTCATTTTCATCTGAGCAATCTGTTTCTAGCTATTGTTTCCCACCTACTTTATGTGCAAGCTTGCTAAATAAAACAAACCAGCTGCACAAGAGCTAGTGTCTTTGCCAAAACCGGATCAAGAGTTTCAACAGCACAGTCACTAACTTAAAAGGAATATCACTATCACACTTCTTTCTCAGGTATAGCAAAGCAGAGTTACTTTAAACAAACACTCAACAAATTGTTTTCATTTTGTTAGCTTACTAGGGCCATATGATTGGCTAATCTTGGTGTAGACTAAGTGCACATACTTCTGTCCAAATGTACCCATAGTCCTTTTTCCAAAAGTCAGATGTGTTTTCCAGGGACGATCCAGTTTCTCAGTACAGTATTTCACAAACTTTACAGAAAGGAATGAAGTATTTTAAGAAGGCCAAAAAAATTTAGCCTACAAAATCCTCTCATTGTAATTTGCATGAAGAGGATTATGGGAACAATACAACGTTTGGATCCCAGATAAATCATTCCAGAGCAACAGTTAGGAAAAAAGAATTATAACTGGGCAATGAAGAGATCTCACTTCAAAGTTATAGATGGAAAATAGAGCACATGGAAAGATCCTTTGAAATAAAACTGCATTCTTCCAGTTGCAGTCTGAACAGCTTTGGCTTTGCAATTCCTTAGGAAATTGAAGTGTTTTTCACCCGAGAAATCCAGTATATTTCTACTTGGATATGGCCTAAGCTTAATTCACCCAGGATCAGGCACTTGGGTGACCAATATCAATGAAATTTCTTACTTGCAGTGGATGAATATGGGCCATGAGATTGGGCCTAGAATTACACATCATAAACCAGAAATCCCACTGTTGTCCATGTAAATTGCCCACTTTCATAGAAAACTGATGAATTATAAGTTCAGTGTTCTTTTCATTTACTGTTGATGGATTACCAGTCATTTTAGTAAAAATTCCTGGTCTCATTTAGCTTAGATTTCTTGTCCACAGAATTCAAGTACAAAGATGCAGTGAGTTCCTCCTCAAAACAATCTTCTAATGTAGAATTCACTGCACCTAAGGCAAAATAGAGCAGTTGGAATGATATATGGTATCTTAAAAAAAGATATAAACTATTCTTTCAATTATAACTGCTTGAGACCCTACCTCAGGATTCATCTTGCATTTATTAGGCATTACTGTATGTGCCCGAGGCCCTTCTGCTCGCTTTCCTTGGATAGTGATTTATTACAGCTGGCTGGAGCCGGGACAGCCAGGACAGGGCTGCTGGACTACACACTGCCTCATCACGAAAATACACAGTTAAAAATCAAACTGCGGGTGCTCC
>VZRE01005948.1:323540-363724 GCA_013396775.1 Cephalopterus ornatus | reverse complement strand
TTGGGCCGTCGCTCAAAGCTTTCGCCCAGCTGCAGCGGGTGCTCCTCCTTGTCCAGCAGCGAGTTCGCCGAGCCGTTCATGGCTCCGCTCCCGGCCCGGCCGGTCCCTTCCCTTCCCTCCCCTGCCCTCCGTGCGCTGCCGCCCGACGTGCTCCCGGAAATTCTTGAGTTTCCCTTCCGGGAAAGCTCTCCGGGGCCGGCGCTGGGTGAGGCGAGGCGGGGGCGCGGGGCCGGGCCGGGGCTGCGCTGCCGGCGGAGGGTCCCGGGGAGGTGGGAGCGCGGAGCTCCCCGCCCCCGGCAGGGCAGGGATAGGCAGGAGGGGCTTTCCTTTCCTTTCCTTTCCTTCCCTGCCGGGGTATCCAGCCCCCGGCCCCGCCGGCGCCCGTGTGGCGGGACCGGGGGATTACACGGAGGTGTTACAAGTTTGCGGTCTTAGGGATGGATGAAACACCTCTAAAAGGCTCTTTAGCCCAAGCGTAGGCTGTTGCCAGTGACTTGATCATCGCGCTGCCTTCACAACACGGCGTTTTCTGAGCGCAGTGGAAGGGCTGGCTAGGATTTAACATCTCCCCGCCCCGCTACTTCTATGAAACGTGCACCTTAATCTCCTTGGAGCATGAATATAGGCATGTAGTAGAAATACAGTAGAAATTTTGCTGGTTAAGCTTGTTTGTTTTAAGAATATACTCTTCTTGAAGAGACTTTCTTTCAAAGGGATCTCTTCTCTATAACCTGTTGTTTTTGGAGGAAAAAGGGGGCGTCTGTCTTCTGTGACGCTGGACTAAATTCTGACAGTTTTTTATTTCATTTGCACACTTCCGTATTTTATGTTTGTATCATAACGTATGGATCTCATGACAACATCATATATAATATGTACATATCATGATATGTGATTCGTATGATGTACTTTTGTCGCAAGATAAAATGCATAAGTGAAGTACTATTTTTTTTGCTGTAGGATGGTTATTGTTCTTTTTTTCTCATTTCCATTTTGGTAAAATGACGCCAGTGCCTGGTTCTGGGCACTGACATACACAAGTGGCACATTTTTGCTACCTGGGCTTTCCTGGGAGTTACTGGGCCTTGCAGGATTTAATTCGCCTGTGCTATCATCCAGGATCTGCATGTTTGTGGCAAGGCAGAGGTGAGAACTGTTTTAACATCAGAGAAAATGTTTGGATCCCTTCCCAGCCTACGTAAAGCTCTTTTTGTTGCTCTGTTTTTGTTAACTTCTGAAAATAAAACCACTTGTGACTGATAAAATCAGCGTGAATTCTCAGGAGGAGGCAGTGGAAAGAATGCTGACATGGGCCAGCTCTGGGCCTTTTGGCCAGAGTACTGGTTTTGTTCTCTTGTTCAGATGATGTGGTGTTACAAATGCTGGTGTTTTCACCATTTTTTTCTCACAGAGGTGAAAGCAGGAAGGAGAAATGCTAACATGAATATCCTCAGTTTCATCAATTTTAATGTGACTTTTAAATGTCATCTGTTTTTCAGTTATTATTTTTTTGAGGTCTTCCAACTGTGGCTAACAAGAAACAAAGCCCTTGCTTTCCTTCTAAAGTCTGTTTGAGTGAAAATAAGCTTAGAGCTGCACCATCTTTCTCTTCTTGAGTAGCTTTCTGGGGCGCAGGGGGAAGACCAGCAGACTCTGTGAAGTATCTTCTTGTATATGCTTGTTAGTGTGAATGAAGGTCTTCTGAAATTAGCAGAAATCTGGTGGTATGTGTCAGTCCATCAGGTAGGCCAGATCACTGTAAAATTGTTGTAAGTGCATACTGTAATTATTTATCATTTTTCCTTCCAGATCCTCACCTATTTTACTTAAGTGATGGAACCATATGCTAAAGAAAAAAAATCACCCTTGGGTCCTTGGCATTCATATTTGTGTGAAGGAATCTAGGATGTTCCAAGAAAAGGCATCAGCCAATTGCTTAAATATAGTAATGACATCTACTGAAGATGGTGCTTTCCAAACAAAAGGCCATAGTGCAAGAGTCCTTAGCCCAGAGGAAGCTGAGAGACTGGCAAAAGATCAGGTTTTGGTGTCTGAGTTCAAACAACTGAAACTGGAGAAAGAGGCACAGAAGAACTGGGATCTGTTTTACAAAAGAAACAGTACCAACTTCTTCAAAGATAGACATTGGACAACCAGAGAGTTTCAAGAGTTAAAAGCGTGTCGTGAGGTGAGATTTATACACTTCTATAAAAGATGGGATTGAATGTTTCCAGTCAGTTGTTTCCCAGTGAGTTAATGATACTTATAACAAAGCTGTTTGGGTAAGAGCTGCCAAGTTTGCAATGCTCTGTGTAGTTTCTCTTAGTATCAAAGACAACTCCTGAAAATCATGTGCATTAGCTCAGTTTCGATTTATAATTGATCCATACTGGATAGGGATACTGTTCATAGCATACAGGACGCTAAGAATGAAGTCTGAAATGTTTGTATTGTGTCCCAAATAGACAGCTTGTCTCTCTGTGGTGGGATGTTTTCAGATGCAAGTTGGTGCACTTTCACCCACTTTCACTTTGAAGAAAAGCATCCAGAATTGCAGGCTAATTGCAGAAGTAGTTAAGGGGAATAGCCAGCTGCATCTGTTATTCCTCATAGCTGAATAAAAGACAAGGCAGAAATGGTACAACAGTCAGTTGATTACGTAAGGGGTAGATGAATAAAGAAGTATTAATATATTCTAAGAAGATTTCTAATTTTGCAGAAATCAAGTTGTCTGGGCTTCAGTGTCAGATTATCCAGTGGCTGTCTGCTTCGGGGGTTTTTTTGAATCAGTGGTAATTAAAATTGATTATAGCTTTTAAAGGGCTCATTGAAGAGTGTAATGCTCATGTAATGGGGAAAACAAAAATGATGTGCTTTATCTTGTATTGGTTCTTCCCCAGTTTGCAGATCAGAAACTGACCATTCTGGAAGCAGGCTGTGGGGTTGGGAACTGCTTGTTTCCACTCTTAGAAGAAGATCTGAATATTTTTGCATATGCCTGTGATTTCTCTCCTAGAGCTGTTGAGTATGTGAAGGTTGGTGTGATATCTGGAACTTCTTTTAGAGTGTTTTTAGAAGCTTCTGAAATTACAAATGAATGTAACAGACTTCTCTTGCCTTCCTTTTTTTAAGAAGGGTAGAATATATTTTGCCCAAAAACAGAGACTGATCCATTTCAGTTGAGATCTTATGCAAGAAGTCAAATCATTGTTCAAGACCTCGCTTTTCAGCATCACATTGTAGTATTATGGTATATTAAATAATTTATGAAGACTGTGTTTTTTGGGAGCACTACTATGTCTCTGCTAACCATGCGGGACAAGCAAAATTTGTTTGCAATGGAAGCTTGCCCTTGATAGAGGAAGTCTCAAGGAGAACCTTAAAAACAGGAATATGAGATTATTGTTAAAGAAATTTGTAGCCTAGTTAGGAGTAGGTGTGTTTATACTTATTCATGGGTAGATGATACTGCTGTCCAAAGCTGAACCTTCCAGCAAGGCTGGCGGGAGCTTTGGGCTTTAAGAGTCTCCTGGTTTATTAAGTTTGTAGTCACAGGTAGATTTCTAGATATCTGTTAATTGAAAGCACTGTCTTGTGGGACAAGACACAAGCAGCATGTCTCATGGGAACAACAGAAAGAAATACATGTGGCAAGCAGGAGAGGACAGCAGCTCCCTGGGATGCCATAGCTGCACCCCAAGATGACGTTGGGCTGAGTGTGTACCCCAGGGTACACATGTACAGGATGACTTGGTGACATCTGCATCCACAGCTCTTGCTGAACTTATTTCTTGCCAAGGCCAGGTTCCTTTTACCCAGCAGAGTTGTGAGCTAGAACAGCCCAGCTGCAGGTTATGTGACAGGAATGCCAACTGTTTGCAGTCTGCTTCTGGCTCAAGAGCTGTACCTGGATCACCCTGTAATACAGAATTCCTTTTAATTGTATTTATGTATTTTTTTAAAGAGTAGAAGCAGCGGTAAAACAGAAATGGTTAAGTTTTCTGAACTGTCTTAATGCACATTCCTTCTCAAACTCATGGGAACAGATTATTTTACTAGTTGTAATTTCACTGTTGTAGTACACAGCAAAAATTTTCTGATTGCATTAGTAGCCTATTGGAAGTTACTGTTCTTTTGCCACCATGTTTCATGTTGCTGTATGGATTAGTTTAAAAACCTTTTTACTATTTTTCAGTAACAAATGCTACTAATTTTCGATGAAAGCTTACTCTTTTTATTTTCCTAGAAAAATGCCTTATACAGTACTGAAAGATGTAAAGTGTTCCAGTGCGATCTTACCAAAGATGATCTTCTAGAAAATGTAACAGCAGATTCTGTGGATGTTGTCACACTCATATTTGTCCTTTCTGCCATTCATCCGGACAAAATGAATCTTGTCTTGAAGAACATTTACAAGGTAGCACCAGCAGATTTTACAACCTTTAAAGCACTTTCCTTCTTTTTTAGCTCAAAAGCACTTTTTTTTTTTCCTGAGCAAATAACCCCTCTTGTAATAGTGATCTTTAATATTATATACCATGGTTGTATTTAGTTAGTTCACTTAGTATACAGGACTAAAACATGTTTTATAATGTGTTTTTTTCTCCTGGTATTGTGAGATTGTTTGGATTGAGGCCTAATTCATGCCATCAACATAACAAAAAGGTATATAAAAGGCAGCCTTCCAGTACCTGAAGGGAGCCTACAGGAGAGATGGAGAGAGACTTTTTACAAGAGCATGTAGTGACAGGACAAGGGGGAATGGCTTCAAATTAATTAAATATTAGGAAGAATATCTTTACCGTGGGGTTGGTGAGGCACTGGGACAGGTTCCCAGAGAAGTCGTGGATGCCCCGTCCCTGGAAGTGTTCAAGGCCAGGCTGGATGGGGCTCTGAAAACCTGGTCTAGTGGAAGGTGTCTCTGCCCGTGGCAGCAGGGTGGGAACCATGTGATCTTTCAGGTCCCTTCCAACCCAGGCCATTCTGTGATTTGATGATTTTAAAGCTGTGACTTGGGTTGCATGCTACAAATAATGTTTATAGATTGCAGAGATGTCTGTGTTGATAAGGTGTGAATGAGCCAAAATTGACTGCCAGGGATACAGGGACTTGGAGTTAGGATGTTGCTGTTATTATTAAACACACTTGATCTGTGGTAATTTAAAATTGGAGTAATCAGAGGTCAACATTAACCTAGAGACACTCATCTCCCTAGGCTGCCTTTGTTAATTGATAGACTAGGAGAGGCCCATCCAAAGAGTGGTTTAAATAATATGAATTGTGATTGTTCTGATTTTCCCGAGATGTCATATATTCGCTGCAGAGGGAAACAGTCAGTATATTTTGTACTTATGCATGTCTGTGTTCGGATATGCATAAGTTTTATATTATCTGATATTGTTTGTTTTATTATCAGTAGTCTAAAAAGGGTATGTTAGGGCTTTTTAGTATATCTCCAGCCGTTTTCCAAAATCAGGATTGGTTCTTAGCTCGTGCTTATGAAAAGGCCAATTATTATTTTCTCTGTGGAGATGCCTGGATCATTTAAGTCACTGGCGGGTTTCTGCACAAATTGGCAAGTGGCAAGTACTCCGTTCCTCCTCTAACAAATACAGCTGGTATTTGATGACATAGGAAAGTTGCACTCATCAGATATCTAAAATCAGCATGGACAATGACCACGTATTTCTAAATTTTAAACTCTTCATGGCCTGTTTCCTCTGATAAAGAGCAAATAAAAAAACCCCCGAAACAACCCAAATCCACAACCCATTTTACTGAAATTGTTCCTTATTTACTTCTTAATATATTGCAACATTTTTCTTAAAGCATGTCTGTATTATGTGACAGGTATTAAAACCAGGCAAGTGTGTCTTGTTCCGAGACTATGGACTGTATGATCATGCAATGCTCAGGTTTAAATCCGGCAGCAAACTTGGAGAAAACTTTTATGTTAGACAAGATGGGACAAGATCGTATTTTTTTACTAAAGGTAAGAGCGCTTTCTTTTCTGTGAATCTTCTGTTTAAAGGGAACTGCCAACATGCCCATGGAAGTTTTGTTTTATGCAGATGAACTGTTAAATTGTGGTTTATGTCGTTTACCATCCTTTTTTGGAAACAAGAGGGTATTTAGACTGGCAGGACTTTATGGAGCACTTCCTTGTTTACGAGCTTGTTGTATGTGCTATAATGTGCCAAGAGCAGCAGTTTCTGAATTTGCTGAATTTCATTCAGATTTGTTAGCTGAGGGAAAAAGACCAGTGTTCAGTCAGACAGTTGATGCAACTAAGCCGTTCTCTTGACATCATTTTTTGTGCAAGACTATTCCTGGTGTGCAAAAGAAGGTCTGCTCAAGAAGCCATTGATTTCTAAAGCAGAACCATGACTACAGTGCCGAGAAGCTTGTGCACAAATTCCACTGGGATGGCACTGACTTGCTGTGGTCACTCTGTCTTCAGGTTTTTGGGTTTTTTTTCCAGTAAAGATGGTGCAAAAAACATTTCCATGTGATACAGTATATAAAGGTTTTATTACAGTGCTCATAATGGTTTAGGAAGGAAGATAATTATCCAGTTTACTGGTGGAGAATGTGAAGCAGAGAGACATGGAGGAATTTGCTTAGACTTTCAAAACGAGTTGGGATTATAGCTTCTAACATAGAAGCTACAGCTTCTATGGCTGTAGCTTCTAACTCCCAATTTCTCAAGCTAAACTTGTTACTCCTCCTATCAGTTGTAGAGCATTGTGTAATAAGAGCTGTGAGTTTATTTCTGTGGGGCTCTTTGTTCTTAGTCTAACGCAAAATATAAACACTGAAGAGACCAGCTTGGAGCCAAGTAAATGTTATTCATATTTTATTCCATAATATACTACCTAATTGCTTCTGATATATAAAAACCATTAATCTTGTTTGAGCTCCCTCTATCCTTCACAGGACAATGATGAAATCTAAGATAATGCAGGCTGTGCTACGGCTTCATTGAAGCATTTCTAGAACTGTTATTTATTAAGTGATTTTTAGTTCTGTTTAAACAATTAGCTCTTGCAAAGAGCATTGATGCTAAGGGGAACAAATAGGAGACTGACCTAGCTGTGGAATTTTAAATCCCATTTTTATTGTGTGTTTTAGAATTGTTTCTGAATGAGAAATTCCTCTCTAGTATTCATGTTTCCATCAGTGGAAAAACTGAGGTAGGGAGGAGGAAGAGGAAAGAAAGGAGAGAATTTATTTTATATTGCTCATGTTAGCAATTGTTTTTCCTTGGGCTGGTCTGTGACTGTCTCACAGATCATCTCTGCTCCCATTTTTAAGCATTATGATCTCATTCATCTCACAAATTTTCATATAAATATTGCTTAATGCTTGAGAATTCTTTTGTTACTGGGGACATGACTCCCATCATTTCTGCACAGGTTCCAGCTCATGCTATTTTTCATTTGTTTGACACTACACTGGTATACCAAGTAATTGCTGCATGGGATGATTTGAATGATGCTTATTATAATATGCCCGGCCTCAGATAACAATACTGAACTTCTTCCATGGGGAAAAAAAAAAATCCATTCTTTTCTTACTGTTTGAAATAATATTAAATTTGTGGAGGAACGTGTGGTTGTAATTTTGTGTTATGAAGTATGTGCAACTTCCTTACAATGAGATTTCAAAAGGTCCACAATTAAGTGCTGTTTATTTATATTTCACATCAGTGTGGATCCCCCATTTTACATGAACACACTTTGTTCACAACCAGTGCGTGTGGCTTCATGGTGGGCTTAGGCTGATATAAGGCTGCAGTACCACCAAAGTGGGTGGTCTCATCTTTCTCGGTACACCGTCTCTTCTAGTGCTTCCTGTACCCGCGAGATCGGTGTTTCATCGAGCTAATCCCCCTGAGCAGTGGAAAATGGCATGTCTTTGTTTTCTGTCAAGGAACACAAGTTCAGAAATGGCTTAAATTTACTGTGAAATTACTGCCTGAGTAAGTGAAATAAGGTGCAGGAAAGGAAAAATTATGATTTTTAATTAACATGACAAGTCAACAGCATAAGCAGCCCTCCCTGCTGCATAGTTCAGCCTGTTAAGTGAGGTACTTCTACCTTCCTTAAGGGGAGATATGCTTTGAGTAAAATTCTTTTGTTTATGGAAAATACTTGCAGTTGGACTTAGTGGAGGCTTGATATCACCATATTCCCTTTGCCACTTTGTCAGTTTTTCTGTTGAGCAATGGCACGTAACGTAGTGTGGTGTTCTTCCCCGAGCAGAGATGCATCTACAAGGCTGGATTACCTTTCAAATATGTGCAATGAGTGATGTATTCAGCTATCGAACATCAGCTGCACAAAGCAAAAATGCGCTGGCATCAGTCACAATGGGAATGACAAGGCTCAATAAAAATAAGAGATGTGGCAATTTTTTATAAAATCAACTGAGTAACTAGATTAAAACCCCAGTTTTACAAGCTGTTTTGCTTAGGTTGATGTTTCTAAAGGAGATCTGTATTGATTTTTATTCAGCAGTCTGCCTGCATAGAACAGCTTGAAATCTGAAGGCCTGTGTGATTTTCGTGCTGTAACATAGAAGAACATATGCTTATATAAATGCTGTCTGATGTTTTAAAAATAGCTTAAGCATACTATTTCATCTTTTTTTTTTTTTTTTCAATTCTCTTCCAGAGTTCTTATCTCAGCTCTTCAAGGCTGAGGGATATGAGCAAGTGGTCAATGAATACGTGCAGCGAGAAACTGTGAATAGGAAAGAAGACTTATGTGTTCCAAGAGTTTTTCTTCAAGCCAAATTTCAAAAACCTTTCAGTAAGACATAAGTTCTTGCTGATTACCAACAGCATTGCTTGTTTGAAATGGAAGCTAGCACATAGCCTCCTGTGTGCTCATCTTTCTGGTAAACCAGAAATGACTGCATCTAGTGCCTCCTGTTGGTTTCTGTCCTCAGATACAAAATAAGAATGCTATTTCTAATTCACTTTTAAGGTGGTTTACTGATGCAGAGAACCTGTTGAGCATCTGTATTCCTACTTCTAAAGTAAAACCTATATGATACTGTTGGAGGATCAGGTAAAGCACACTATATATGGTTAATTTTATGCATTAGCTTCCATTAGTTATCATCATAACTGTTATTTTAACTTTTACTAAAAACTATTTTTTAAATAAACTTCCTGTGTTTCCTATCACTTGTGTTTTTTGGGGCTTTTAAAAGTTACAATATTTCAGCTACTTTCAGTACTTATAGGACTTACAAGAATGAAACAGAGTCAGTGAGCAGTAAAATGGAAGATGCTTTGGTATTTTAATAATGGTATCTTTTTAATATGCTTAGCATTTAGACATGTAAAAAATGTTTACATTCTAAATAAGATCCTAATTTTTCTGATTTCATGCTTGAAGAAGCATGTTAGTGGATCATGTTGTCTGTATCCCTTATTAAATTCAGATGTTCTTCATTTGATTAGCAGAAATAGTTGAGGTTTTGCAAGTCAGTTCTCCATTTGTCACTGAAATCAGCAAGTACTTTCTTTCATATGAGTTGTTGTCAGCTGCTTCTTTCCTGAGCAGAGGTCTTAATTCTTTTCCATCACTAAGGAAAGTTGAGTTTGTCTTTGCTCTTTCTACCACTAAAAGCCACTGTATTATTGCTGTAGCTCGTAGCCTGCCACAGACTTAACTGCTTGAAGGAACTTCATCCTTTCCTTTCAGCAGCTGTGGCACTTTGCACTGCAGGACCTTTTCTGTGTTCTTGGATGATATAATTTCAAAAACATGCTTGAATCTTTAACCTGCATTTAACTCTGCAGCAGAGGAAGCTCAGAAGTATCCGGTGACTTGTGCAATGGCCTGTGCTGACCTTGTATTATGTAGACAAGTTGCAACAAGGGAAAACTCCAATGCAATACTAAGATTTTTGTGTGTGTGTGCGTAAGGGGACGTCAAATACTAAGACAGGGCCCAAAGAGGTTGTGGTCGTTCTTGGAAATACTTGGAAGTAGACTGGGCAAGGCCTTGAGCATTCTGCGACTTTGAGGGTGGCCCTGTTCTGAGTAGGGATTGCATACTCATAGTATGTATGAGTATGTAATTGATTGACTCAGGCTGTCATTCCACTGGACTTCTGTGTCGCTAGATGATCCAGTCATACACATCTGAGGTGGACCAGATGTTACTCTTTGCCTCTTTTAATGACAAAGTAGCCATAAGATATGTTAATGATTTTCTTTTCCAGCACTCTTAACACTGGCTGTATATGCATGGAAGGAAAGAAGTAGTAATTTTCCAGCATAAAGCTTAATGCTACAAAGTTAACCGTTCAAAATTTTTATAACAAATTGGAGCTGCCAGAGGTCTTATTGAGTTGGTATGCCTACAAATAAATTTGCAAGAGGTCACTGCTTTGCATCAGGGCACCACAGTTTTTTGGGTTTTTTTTGGTCTGATACCATGAGCCCCAAAGCTGCATTTATTGAGTCACAAATCTTTGGCCTCACAGGAAAAAATGCTTAAATCACACAATTCTCCTAATGACTCTTTGAGGAGGGTTATTACATGTCATCTCCTTTTTTTTATGGATAGTATTATCTTGGAGATTTATGGATTGCTGACCCCTGCTGCACAACCCATTAGCCCTTTCTGCCATGCTAGTAATAAATATCAAACTAGTAACATTTACAGTAAATGAAAAACTATATTAAAAAGAGGTATAACAATGATAGCATTATTCTAATCTGAACAATCAGCATTTTGTGGCTTCCCATAGCAAATGTTCATCTTCAGTACAGCAATTCTCTCAAAGACTACACACAGTCTGAGATCTCTTGATATTTGGGTTGGTATGAACCCTGTAACACCAAGTGCCTTTCAGGAGTGGAGGTTTGGTCCTTTTGGAGCATACAGTACATAAATGAGACTGAAGGAATGCCTTGTGTGGTGCTTGTCAGCATATGCAAAGGCATGTGCACTGAACTGTTCATCCCAAAAAGGAAATGAGATGTAGGCAAGTATCAAAAATACTGATCAGGAGACTTGAGTCAACCCAGTAGACTTAGCTGCAGATGTCCACTGACTATTTTTACACTGACCTATTGCCAGAACTATAGTGCACCTTTTTGTATGTGGCTGTAGCTTCAGTGTTTCTGTGTATTTCTGCTTGAGGAACTATTGTCACTTTTTGTGTAGCAATATGTTAAGCGGAGAGCAGTATTTCTAATTTTTTATTATTCCTCATTCAGTCTCATTTCCAGTCAGACCTGGAAAATAGAGTAGCATGCATTAGTGCCCCTGCCAGAAAGGCCTTCAGCTATAGTTCTCATAAAGCAGATGTTATTTTGAGATGACTGGTCAGGAATCTTGACTTGGTCTCTATGACTCTGCTTCCGTGAACTCTAAATCATTGCAAGTTTTTTGTAACTGTGATAAAGTTTGGGGAAGTTGAGTCAGCTTTAGGCAATCCTTGTCTCATCATGTGAAACACAGTAACTGATAGGGCACATTTGGCTGTTGTAGTGCTGAGTAAAGTAGATATACTCCCCCCAACTCTTCAGCCTTTCCAAGGTCATGTAAGCTCACCAGTAGCACATGCCAAAGGTATGTGTACCTAGTATCCTTACTTGAAGAAACTAGTGATAGGACAAGGATTAATGGCTTCAAACTGAAAAGGGGGGAATTCAGGTTAGATGTATGGAAGCAATTCCTTACTGTGAGGGTGGTGAAACACTGGAACAGGTTGCCCGGAGAAGTTGTGGATGCCCCATCTGTGACAGCGTTCAAGGCCAGGTTAGATGGGGCTCTGAGCAACATGGTCTCGTGGGAGGTATCCCTGCCCATGGCAGGGGGTTGGAACTAGATGATCTTTAAGGTCCCTTCCAGCCCAAGCTGTTCTATGATTCTATGACTCTGTGAAGATCTGTCCTTAGAGATATGTGGTAATCAGGAAAAATTGTGTTGAAATGACTTGAAAAAAGCATACATGTACTGAATCATGCTCACCATGCACAAACAAGCTACTATGTGGTGATTGTAATAAATGTTTTAATTATTCTTTGATTTAAGTTGTCTTTAATCAAAGGAGACTACTGAGACTGACTCAATTGTCTATAGAAGACCTGCCTTTTGTTTCCTTTAAACTGAGCTAGCTGCTGTATCTGGCAAGCATAAGTAGTAAGTTCCTTTATGCCATCGCTCTGTTCTGAGCAATATTTAAAATAGATGCAAATAATTATTGAAGTAGTGGGACTAAGAAAACCTCATTTCAAAAAAAATTTCTTATGGTTTGGTGCACTGTGATTAAACACTCCGATGTTCAATAAAGTAGGTACTTGGGTTAACACTTTTCCTGCAGCTAGGGAATCCTAAATGCCACTCTTCAGTGTGGGATTCTCTGATGTCTCCTACTGGAATTGGACAGTGTGTCTTAAGGGAGGATGTTAATGGGCAGTGCCTCAGTGAGGACATGAGTAAGGTCTGTCTGTTGGCTATTTTCATCAAATTTACAGAAGTGTGAAATTTTGAGTCATCTGACATTTACTGTTCTGTCAAATTTGTCTGATATCATCCAATGTCTTTGACAACAGGCTAAGACTAGACAGAAATCTACACAGGTATTGGGCCTAAACCGTATGCACGGATAATCTTTCTTTCCTTAAAAATATGCATCACTGAGAATAAACCCTTCGAACTTTAAAGTAATGGTATCAGAACAGATTTTACCTGGTTTGTTTGATAGCTAAAAGACTATTTCTGTGCATTTTTCAGGTACCTGAAGGTTCCTTGGGTTCCAAAGGCAGAAAATTTAAGCAGTCAGTACAACACTATGTCCATGGTTGATTGTGCATCATTTCTATGAAACCAAGTGCTATAAAAGTGGGACCTGAAACTCCAGCACCTATAAACACCAGCAGCCAACTGTAAAACATATAGCCTTGGTCTCGTAGGAGAATACTGGTATATGAAATCTGAATGGTCATTTATATTGTCATTTTTTTTGCTTGATCTGTTGTACAGTTTATAGATATGAATATATTGAGAGATACAAATTACCAGTTAGGAAGTGGTTTGTGGAAGAGTCATTTGAAAGATACATATATTTGGAGAAGATATGGGTGTTGAGCATCAGTATGTGATGGAAAAAAGTTAGGATTATGTTTAAGTTACTGGGGAAAAAACCATTTCCTGAGTTTCACAGGCCAGCGATGACACACAATTAAATGAATTGTTCATCTGAAAAGTGAAACTTTGGAAATGAAAGCCTGAAGCTTCCAAAATTAGACTAATCTTACAGGGAGGCAGAAAGGTGGCATCAAATTGTTTGTGATATCAGTAATACATTCAAGACTCTGTGGGAAGCAGAATTTTATATTGGAAAGATATTGTTGAGATACAATTAGTGAAAATAGGTAAGTATTTGTTTGTGGATTTTTACCTCCCGTAATACAGCTATGAAGAATTTTTCACTGGTTATGCTTATTAGGAACGATTGTGAGCCGTTTCAAATGCTTGGGAGCAAACATTTATTAGTTACACATTCTGCAAAAACATCTGGCCCTTGGGTGCAGTAGGTTCGGGGTATGAGTATGTTTGCTCTCTGTGTTTGTAATGGGAGTTCATTTATTAGAACAAAGGCAGATGGTGAGCCTACACTGTGGGGATGCACACAGAGAGGCATTGCTTGCAAAAACAAAAGCTATTAGTCAGGTAAGATGTCCCATTAGAGAACCTTTTGCATTTCCACCTCCTAGGCTCATATGCACCATTCATTGTGTTTGCAGCAGGGAGAAAATACTGGTGCTGTGAAATCAGGGAGGACAAGGGCTCAAGAAAAAGAATGTGATTCTTCCAAACAAACAGTGATTTTGTGTACCTCTACTGAAATGGTTCTGTTTGGGAACATTCACTCCCTTTTCCAGCGAGTCTTAGGCCTCATCCTTGGAAAATTTGATTGTTTTTGAAGGTCTTTGCCAAAGGCACAGGTTTAACTTACATGTTTGTAGAATATATGAAGTGCATGCTTGTAGAATACATGAAGTGAAATATTAAAAAAGGCAGCTGTGTGACTGAAAATATAAATCCAGGTTTGTTTTTCTCCCTTGCCTTGTGAGAAGCTTTATGCTTTGCTGCCAATTCAGTGCTTTTTCAGGGTTCCTGCTCTGGGATGCTGTGCTGTCTTGCCCTTGTTTAAGCTACATACACCATATTGACTCCAGCTCAGGTTTCTGATACCTGTAGTATCCCAAGAAATTAGAGTGGAAATAACTGAGGATAGGTATGTATCTTCATACATACGGGATTGTTGTGCATCTGAAATTCAAGGAATTTTGTGCACTTTATTTTCTTTTTTCTAATTTTGGCTTGAAGCTTGTGTGTGAAATCTGACATTTAACTGGAATTTTTACTATCTGATAAATGATAAAAATCTTTTTCCTTTAAATGTAACGAACCTGTTGCTGTTTTGCTAAAACCAGAGTATTCAAAAGCAGGATGGAAGAAGGTGGGAGAGAAGGAAATGAGACTTTTCCGCACAAACACCATAAATGTTCTGATCTATTTGCTTTATTAGCAAAACAAATTTCATAGGAACATGAAAATACTTTGAAGAAGCCACTAAACCATTGCCACTAATTTTTTCTAAACTACCTTCAGAAAGATAGTTCTACAGTCCTGTACAACTTTTTAGACTTAGCCACGACCAGCTGGATGAGGTATCTAATCACAGATTTCACCTTCAGTATTTGAGGGTGCTCTGTTGTGTCCTTTAGGACCTGGCCTCAGGGAGCATCCCACTTGTAACCTCTTGTCTGGATGAAGGTGACCCACTTTTTGGAAGTTGAATATGCAGATGTTCATGACTTTCCACCTGATAAAGTAGCATACCCTCTTTGCTTCACAGTGTAAGGCCACCAAAGACTTCTAGTAGCTCTGGATCAGTTTCCAGTAACAGTTTCAGGTTTGAGTTTTGATTTTGAAAGTAGCTAATAAATTAAGAGTCAACAACTGTCTGTATATTCTTGACCTGTACTTGGCTGGGACAAAATGGCCAGGAGAAAGCCTGTTAGAAATAAGAATAAACCTCAGAAGATAGGAGAACCCATCTCAAAGTAAACTGAAATAATCAAGCTGATAGACTCAAAATGTATTTTAGAAATACTGAAAAATCCTCTCCTTACAGACTTTCCTCTAGACGAAATACTAACCTGCCCTGTTACTTAAAAGTTCCTTTCCAAGCCACTAAATAAAGGCTTTAAAAAACCCCATAACTGAACCTTAAAAGAGAAGGAAATATTACAAACAGACTCTGCAGTGTTAACTGCATACATCTCTTAAAGTAGGGTGGTGGTGTTCTCAAAACCCCACTGAAGAGAAGGTAAACTTGTCAACTGGTGCTGGTACAGAGGGCTTTTACTTTGATTCCATAATGCACAGTTTACACTTCATTTGTACAGACTTCTTTATGGGAACTCTTTGCCTGATTCAGTCACCAGTAGTAGATCAGCAAGATAGATTTTGCAGTTAGAACAGATTCTAGGATGTATTAGTACTTCTGTAAAATAAAAGACTTCTTGTGAATGACTGATGAAGGAGCAAGACTGTTTTGTCAATGCTTGCAGCAATGTGGTTTGTTCATGTGCCAGGCTAGCCTATTGTTTGGCAGGAAATTCAATGTCAGGCAGCATTTTGTAGTACTGCTAAATCAAGAGATGAATATCCCTTAAAAAAAACAAACAAAAAAACGCCCAACAAACACAAGCTGGCTTTCAGAAATTTAAAGAGAGGAGCTCGAATGTGCTTGGCATGCTGAAACACCCTGGATCAAAGCCTGACATGTTTTGAATATTACAGGAGGTGGGAAGAAATATAAATTGCTGAAATGGTAGATTGTATAGGACTACAGGAGAGTCTTGAAAACCAGAGTGAATGGAACCCAAATGCTAAGTTTAACATATGGCATCTTCCAAAGTGATTCTTTTGAACAAACCTCTTTAAAAATGTTCATTACATGCTCATTGTGGTGATGTCTGGAAATCCTTCAGTGGGACAGCATTTTTCTAGGTGCTGTAGACACAGAGAGTAAGAAACAATCCCTGTCCTAAAAATTGTAACCGTTCAGTTATGCAAGATGGGTAAGAAGACAAAGGAAGGACATCCCACTTGTGGTAAGAGACAGAGATTAATATTTTCCCTACTTCAAATTTACATTACTGTGAAAATGGGACTGAAGAAATCATTTACTGTATCTTGGTTCAGTAACTAACTAGCAAGCTATCTTGATGCAGAGTGGATCCTCTATTAACGAGAGATCCTAGCTCTGATGAAGGAAAACGTGGTTGCTGAATGTCTCGTCACTGCCATTTGACAAGAGTACCATTCCCAACCCTGCTGTTGGTTTCCTGGGTGACTTCAAACCTTTACTCTTACTTTCTCCCCCATGGGGAAAAATGAATCTTGGAGTGAAAAACTGAAGATTCATAGAATTGTTTAGGTTGAAAAAACCCCCTTAAGATCATCAAGTCTGACCATTTACCCAGCACCAAACCATGTCCTTAAGTTCCATATTTAAAGGTCTCCTAAATACCACTAGCAATGGTGACTCCACCACTTCCCTAAGCAGCCTGGTCCAGTGCTTAACAACCCTTTTGGTGAAGAAATTTTTCCTCATATCCAATCTAAACCTCTCCTGGTGAAATTTGAGGCCAGTTCCTATAGTCCTACTGCTTTTGTTACTTGGGGAGAAGCAGCCAACACCCACTTTGCTACAGCCTCCTTTCAGGTAGTTGTAGAGATTACTAAGGTTTCCCCCAAGCCTTCTCTTCTCCAGGTTAAACAACCCCAGCTCCGTCAGATGCTTCTCATAGGACTTGTGCTCCAGACCCTTCACCAGCCTTGTTGCCCTTCTCTGGACTTGCTCCAGCATCCCAATGTCTTTCTTAAGGGCCCAAAACTGAACACAGTACTTCAGGTGCAGCCTCACCAGTGCCGAGTACAGGGGAATGATCACTTGCCTAGTCCTGCTGGCCACACAGATGTAGTAGGCCACTGACGATATCCTCTTGGATTATGAGATCTTCATTCTGCTCCCTGTCTTCCAACTGAGTGGGTATCTGGAGAGCTGCTGGTCTTACTATTAAAGACTGAAGCAAAGGCAACATACAGTACCTCAGCCTTTTCCATATCCTTTGTCAGTAGAGAATGCAGATTCTTCTTAGACCTGTATTTGTTGCTAATGTATTTATAGAAACATTTTTATTGTCTTTTACAGTAGTAGCCAGATTAAGTTCTAGTTGGGCTTTGACCCTTCTAATTTCCTCCCTGGATAACCTCAAGACATCCTTGTAGTCTGCTTGAGTCACCTGCCCCTTCTTCCGAAGTTCATAACTCTTCTTTTTTTTCCTGAGATCCAGCTAAAGCTCTCTGTTCAGCCAGGCTGGTCTTCTTCCCCACCAGCTTGTCTTTGAGCATGTGAGGACAGCCTGCACCTGCAACTTTAGGATTTCCTTCAAGCATGTCTAACCTTCCTGGTCTTCTTTGCCTTTCAGGACTGCCTTCCAAGGGACTCTATTAACCAGTCTCCTAAACAGACCAAAATCTTCCCGCTTGAAATGCCAGGTAGTCATTCTGCTGATCCCCATCCTTACTTGTCTGAGAATCAAAAACTCTGTCATTTGGTGATCACTGTGCCCAACACAGCCTCCAGCCACCACATCACCTACCTGTTCACAAACAGGTGCAGTGGGTGCATTCCCTAGTTGGCTCAGTCACCAGCTATGTCAAGAAGTTATCTTCCACACACTCCATGAACCTCCTAGACTGCTTCCTCTCTGCTGTGTTGTATTTCCAGCAGACATCTGGTAAGATGAAGTCCCCCACAAGAAATGGTACATAAGAAACCAGGACCAATATTTGGTGTGAGTTCTAATTCTTCTTATTTTCCTGCTACTATTACCATCAAGTCTTCAAAGTCTAGGAGATGAAGAGTTAACCACAATGGGTTCTTGAAAGGATTGGGTATAAAGGCAAAACTGGAAATACTTTTCCAGATTGCAAAAGGATGTGGTAAAAGGCTCCTTCTGTCAAAGTCAAGGGGAAAAGTTCATCTGACTTCCTTAAGAGCTGATTGCAGATCTAAGATCTAAGGCAAAGGGACTCACACTTAAGAATGGGAGATCTAATGCACCCCTCTTCTTGATGACCCTTGGTGTTGGGAAAAGGGGATCCACTGATACAGCCAAACCTGATCATAGAAACTGATGAAGTAGGTACTCAAAATCCATGATATAGAGTGGGTCAGGGTGATGGGGGGTGGGCAGGGAGGAAAAAAAAATATAGAAGTGCTTTGATAAGGGATACAAAATAATTTTGGATTTAGTGGAAGAGTTTCAGTTATAATTGCATAGTGCCAGTAGCAGACACTATAATAAAAATTATTGGAGAAGTGTCAGTGTTGCTCTTCTCCTGATCTCTCCTGTTTTTCCTGTCTGCTCCTGGTCATAACACTGCAAATCCAACTCTTGTGAGGTCCATAGGGAGGTTGGAGAGTCGGCGAGCCCCGTGTTTGGCAGCCTGACGGTTTTATAGCATAAACTCCTTTATATTCAATAGTTTTAGTGCAACTTTGTCTTCTGCTGTTTGAAGCCCAGGCGCAGATGAAACAGAGGTTTTAAAAAGAAACTGACCAAAAAAAGGAAGGAAGGTTGGTCTGTAGTGCTGGTTAGCGAAGTCTGCAGCTGACCTGATGTGCATTTCTGGAGTGAGAGTAGCATTAGGTATTGTTTGCAATGCAGTGAGAAAGAAATAGCTTCCCTTCCCATCAGCTGTACTGTAAAGTATCTATCTTCTTTATAGACTGTCTCTACTTTATCAAGCTCTTGTCTTGCTTGGCTGGAGGCTCACTTTCATGTTTTATTCTTAAATATGGAGCTCTTATCATGAAGTTATTTTTTGTACAAAAGTTGGATTTTTTTTTTTCTGTGCTCTGCTGCATAGGTACAGTTTGGCTAAAAGGGCGAGGGAAGGGTGTTTGGAATTTTGTTCACAAGATGGCACTAGCCACTAACCAGTGCTATGTTCCTTTTAATCCCGGCATTGAATTATCTAAATCTTTAACAGGGTGGTAGGAAGAGCTGGTAATGATTAACTATAGACCAGATAACTAGAGTCTTTTTTTATATGCATCAAAGTCATCTTTTTGTCTACTTTAATAGATCTTAGATATCAAAGAAAGAAAACCTGTTTGTTTTTAAATAAAATATAATTGTACCTCAGAATTACTTGTTATTTAGAGGGAATGTTCTTGGCACAATGTAAAGGAGAGTAAGGTGAAATAATATTACTGTTGATGGTGGCTGGGATTCTAATTGTCCTTACCCATGAGGCAATAATTTGTTGCATTGACTACTTGCTGTTTGTTTAATTTGAGCATCACTAAATTGTTACCTTAGAAACTGCAGTGACTTATACAGATTTCAAAATGTGGTGCCTTAATACAATATTTCTTTAGCTCCTCAAAAATATTAGACAAATTTCTCTTCATATTACCTGCTCCCATTTTCTTCCTACTTCATTTGTTGTTTTATAGATGAGCTGCTTTCCAGTTGAACAGCCATTCAAGCAGAGATGCATAAGATGCACATGACCAGAGAGGCTGTGTCTCTCTCATTAATTACTGTGTGAAGTCAGCTGTAGTTTAGTTTGCCATTTTACAGTTTTTCCTACTTTAGTAATCCCCATTTTGTCTCCAGCAAGTCCTTCTCATTTCAAGGGAAAGAGGAAGAACAGAATATAATGTCAATCTTGCTGGCTTTGTATCTTACTATGTAACACGCTGTGGTGTGTTCAGTATAATCCATTACTGCTAATAAGCTATGTGTAAAATTGCCTCAGCTGCATTTTATGCAACAGTAATTCTTTCAGATATTAAATATTTGAATTAGTGTAAATGATAATTAGCTGCCAGTGCAGAAACTGATTTGAAAGAACGTAGCTCCTCTCCTTGGCTTTCTTTCCCTTTTCCTTCTCTCTATTTAGTACTGGCTCATCCTTGCCTTTTGCTTGAGTGGGACCTGCCAAATCCAGAATAAGTGACTTCATGGAAAGGCTTCTATGAATGAAATCTGTAATCAAGCAAAGTGCAGAGGCTGCATGCAAGTTGTTCCTTCCCAGCAACCGGATGATGGGCAGAAATGTAACAGACTGAGAGCTGCTTTTTCCTACTTCCCAAGACAGTGGTGAGTGGGACTATTGGCTGTGTTCAACCCAGAAGTGTCGCAAAGGACTTTCTTCCCATGGGCAGCCTCTTCAGGCACAGTTCTTTCCTGGCCCATCTCCAAGAGGTATGTCTGTCTACTAAATCTTCCTGTTGGCTTTCTTTCTCAGAGCCACCTTATTTGTTATCAGGAGCCTGATCCTACAAAATGCTGAGTTGTGCCATCACTTTCTACTGACTTTCATGGAGGGAGCACAGCATCCCACAGTTTTGGGCCTTAAGACATTTCAAGAGAAGGGGAACTGCAATAGGGGTTAAATAGAGTATTAATATTGCAGTACTGGCCTTCTAGTACATCATATTATTCTTCCTTCCCATTCCACCAAACTTGTGCTGATTTCCACAATGTAGAAGTAGCATCTGGCCTACTACTTCCTCTCTAAATAGCAAGTGATCAAAAAGAAAATGTGTCATTGTCATATCAACATTCATTTGTCTATACAGGCTGAGAGCTCAGCAGACCCAGGGACAGCATCAGCTGAGAGTGTACTGGTGTGGTCAGGCAGGACAAGAAATCTTCTCTGTTTGGTTAACACAGGCTGCTGGGGTGTCACAGAGCTGTGGGACTGGCAAGTTGCCCTGTTTAGGTCAGGATTGTGTTCAGACTTGGCATCTTTTTCCAGCAGACACTGACACAGAGGTGGAGCAGGGGGTTAGAGCAGTACCCTGGACTGTGGTGTTTCTGTTGGCAGGTTGGTCTGTGTCACTGCCTGTGGCTCTGAGGAGCTTTGGCCCATTCACAAGGGAGAAGGGTGAGACTGGATGTTTGCATTCTACAATGCTGGCACCAAGGTGTGCAGAGCCAACAGCTGTACAGCCTGCAAGAGGGGTACTAAAATTGGCATCTGCCTTGTGTTCAACAGGTTAGATGATCCTCACACATACTTACTGAGGCTGCATCCAATACAAAGGTAGAGAAAACAGCTTAACCCCAGCCTTCCTGCTCCCTACCCCTCCAGCATTCTTTAGCAACAGCCAAGACACTAGCATCACTCAGATAATTTGTATCCAGGATGCGCAGTGCTTTGCTAAGCCCTCAGTCTCACAGCCTCTTCCTTTCTGCCGCATTCTCAGCGTGAAACTGGGAACAAAGGGCATCTGTAGGCCTACAGAGTGGTCGCTCCCTCCTGTCTTCAGAGAAGTTGAATGGAAGCATGACTGTTCTGTGTTGGAACTAATCGGTGATCACAGCTGCCTCTGAGACTGAGCTGGAGTGTTGTACCCCTGAGAAACCATGGCACGAGCAGTTGGAATTGGATGCCGTGCTATGCGGTGGCTCACATTGTGCCAGGCCAAGCAATTAGGGCTCATCCACTGAATAAAGCAGACTGTGACCAGGCTTCTTGGCAGTGTATGACTGTTGTACGGCAGATGGTACATGGAGTATAATGGACTGAAAAAATACTCTGAGTGGGGAAAATGTCACAGCTAAAAATGGCACCACAACTGACGTTGCTCTGGAAAAGCAGAGGCCAACTGAAAAAGCCTTTTAATGCAGACAGTGGGTACCAGCAAAAGATGAAGACAGGCACGAGATTTTTTTTCCCCCCCTCCTGTTTTGAATCAGTTGATATGTCTCAGACTTTCAAGGCAGGGCCAAATTAAGATAAGAGGGGAGGGTGTGGGTTTTTTGTTTTGTTTTTGATACGGGAATGCAAACTGAAAATGCCAACTGAGGCACCAGCTTTTTACATCAAGGGAGTTAACATAGTCCCTGTTGCATTGCTATACACTGAGTGGGATCAGAAACAAAGCAATCAGAGAAAATGATTACTAGGTAACACAAAACGGACTAATTATATTAAACAATTGTAATTTTCAAAGCAGAGGAAAACACCCAGGCTGCTTTATGAAATTTAAGAAGGTTGAACAACTGTCCAATACTGTGGAGGTACTAGAAATGAAAACTACTGGCTACAAGTAATGCAGAAAGGCATGCCAGAGCTCAGAATGTGTTGATGCAGAGGCTCTGGCAAACATTGTTAGCCAAGACAATGCAGCATTTGAAAGAAGGATGCAAGAACACCCGTGGGTTGTATTATTTGCTAGTGGAATGCAGTGAGTATACGTTGGACTGGAAGATAGTGAGCTTCAGGAAGGAAGGAAAAGAGGATAATGCTGCAACTGAAGCAAATCTCCCCTAAACCAAACAGTTGCGCTAGCAATGAGTTAGCCAGTGTGTCACAAACTGATATGAACCTCAAAGATAGGAATATCAACATAGAAACAGTGCTGATATGACTGAAGAGAAACAGGTAAAGCCTAAGTGATGATGGTAAGAGATGTGAATTGACTGTCTCGGTAAGTTGTGAGTGGGCACTATTTGTTTGCTGGGGACAGGAGGTGGGAGGATAATAATTGTTATGGGAAACTGAGACCTAGCTAGTTGTTGACCTCCTCAGATGAATATGCCCATTAGAGAGGTAGGAGGCAAAAAAAAAAAAAAAAAGCATTTGAGTGTGTTCATAGATCAGCAGTATTTGCACCAAACAGCACCAAACAGATAGTTCAGCTGTCCCTTACCATTATTATAGCTCTCCTTGCCCTGGGGCAGAAGTCTGGGGAGAGACAGGCAAATTGATTACACTATGAATCACAAAATCAATAGGGGAGCTAACAGAATGGATACCCATTTGTCCACTTGCTCATTATTGTGATAGGGCAAAAACCCAGAATCATCCACTTCATATATGAACCCAAAGAAATTTAATTTAGAAAGGGAGCATACTCCATGGCCTAGAAGAAAAATGCTTGAAGACGTCAAACATTTAAGCATGGTGCACCAGCAAAGTTCTGAAAGCCTAAAAAGGGTGCATCATGTATTTAAACCCGCATTCCTATGGCACTGCTTTCTCAGATAAACTGTGGGACTTGGACCTGCACTCTGGCCCTGAAATGAGTGAATGCTGGGATAAAACTTGTTTGTGCATCATTTCCCATCCTCTCTCTTGAACTCCTAGTTTTTATTAAGAAAGAGCATAGCTGTGCAGGCAGGGGGAGAGCCAGAAGGGTCTCCATGGGTACTCCCATGTGACTGTACTATGGAATATACTTATCCTGGATAGCCATAAGATGCCATTGTTGATTTCTTGGAACTTGAAGGATTTCACTGGAAAATGCAAAGGACAGTAAAGGTTAAGGAAAGCAAATGTTGCACAGAGCGCTTCTTTGGCAGCCTGGGTCACTGCCTGGGTCTCCTTTTCTCAGAGACAGTTGTGAGATAGATGTTTCACTAACTGCTAGAAGCTCTGAGTGATCAGGCCTGTGCAGTGTGTGGATGCTGAGGAATACTGGCTGTGCACGGTTGGGAAGGGAAGCAGTGCTGCACTTTTTGTGAGGGTCCTCTGCAGTGTCCCCCATGCACAGGGGTGCGTGGTTGCAGCCTGCAGACTGCACAAGGCAGACCTCCGTGCCTGCTTGGCTCAGTGTGACTTCTGAACCAGGAAATTGAGCCCATAAGCAAGTCACCTCCTATCCAGCCCTTCTCCCCATTTTCCATAATGCTCTTCTTTATAATTATCCTTCCCTTAAGTAATTTGACTTTCCTGGCTTCTTTCTCCCTTCAGTGATACCAGCTACCATGTAAACGTGCCATCTGTTTGTGATAAACGTTTCCTTCCTCCTCTCCTTTTATTGCCTTTATACTGCAAATATTTGGGGCCAGGTTTGGCTTCATGTATGTTTATGTGGTACTTAAAACAGCAGAACCCAAAATTGGGCTGAAACTACCAGAATTTACTTACCCCCATTCTCATTTATCATATACAGAAGGTAAGTTCTACTGGTAAGTGATCTGGAAAAAGCACTGCTGCCTCCATTGGTCTTGGTTCCTGCGGTGCCTCATTTGTGAAGAGGATGTGCTGAAGGAAATTGCTCTATACACAACATGGAGTTAATTGCTCCTTATTATATCCTTATTCAACATCTCTCTTTTTTATCTATATTTTAATTTCTCCTTTTTCTATTAAGCACTAACAAAAATGTACACAGTTCAGATTATTTTTCCTTTACAAGCAGTAATAGCCTTCTCTGTCTCCTTGTTATGCTGACTAGTGAGTTCGAACAGTTTCACATCACTCTTCACATACAGCTTAGCAGAGTATGTCATCTAGCCTCTTCCCTTCAGCCATTTGTTCCCATCTCAGCAAGTTCTTAGGCTAAAAAGTTCCTAAATTGCCTTAATTGGTCTGTGAGCCTACATGTAATGCAGCCTGGATTGTGATGTTGCACAGAAAGAGAGAAAACCTCATTTTTCGTAAGCTAATGTTGTTCTAATTTCTTTCAGCCAAGTGGTGCTTGCAGATATTGATGCAAAGAAAGCACCTGTTCTCTGTAGAGCCAGTCCTAGTGGCTATTTCCTGATTTTGGGTTGCGTTTCCTTCAGAAAGTAGGGGTGAGAGAAAGAGCAGCTCAGATGAAGAGGAGAAGTGAGAGATCTGTGGAGAAGAGAATCGTGTTTGAATTACTATCTCTGGCATGTATGAGAAAACACACAGAAGCTGGTGGGCTTCTGCTTTGGTTCCAAAAACCAAAGGTTCTGGGATCTTGTAATCACCAGAGAAGCGTGGGTAGAGAAAATCATTACCTGAAGAGTTGATTTGGTTGAGAATCCTCACTATAACATGAACACAGACAAAAGTCAAGAGTGGTGCAAGACAACCTGAGTGCTACTGCTAGCTGTGCTCCAAGACATTTGCTTTATTCCTAAGAGTTACCTGGCCAGTGGGATTTACACTGGCCGGGTAACTCTTGCCTAACAAATTAGAAACTGGCTAGCATATGCATGGTATTGTCTTATACAGACAAAATCTGTCTGGAGAAACTTAAAGAGCAGCTCCTGTTTCTTGAAGGAAGGGAGGATTAAGCTGTAGAAAGTGATGGACAGGCTCACTAACATCACTAAGCTTGTATATTGAGAATAGCTAGGCCTAAATGGCTGCTGTCCTGCAAGGGCATGGACTAGGAAGAAAATGCTGGGTTAAGCAGCTCTGAAGGTATTTTGGCCACTCTTGCAGTCTGTTTAGAACATGAAAAAAAGGACCAGAGGGAAGTGGGCTCTGGTTTTCCTTGAGGCTGGAGTTTCTTGGCTGTGTTTGCTTGCTTTCAGCTCTGTGGTTCTCTGTGCTCTCAGGCAGAGTGTAGCCTGTGTGTCAGGCTGGGCTGAGAGTTTCAGGCAGTCAGAGGTGACTCCCCTCTTCTTGTGTTTCCCAAGCATCTCTAGCTTGCTCAAGGCTCTTAGCGTAACATACCATACAGTAGCATGAGGCTCAAACTCTTAGTCAGTATAAATAGTGAGGATTGCTCACTTGGCAAGACTTGGCTTTAGCTCTCAAGAAAGCTTGCATTGTCTTGCTCCGAGTTCCTCAAGTCCCTACAAAAAAAAAACTTGTTCAAATGGCCTTAAAGTAGGGAACACGTGCTGTACAAGAAAGGCAAAGTCTCAATTAGAAGAGAAAGTAAGCAAGGAGTGTGGAAATAAGGCTTTGTGTGCAACCTCAGCTCCCTCTTCTATGCTGTTTTCCCAATATGCAGCCCACTTTTATTGTTTTCCTTTTTCTTTTTTTTCTTGCAGTCCTGGTTTGGGCTGTTGTATTACACTTAGTTCTCATTACCAGAAATACAACATCAGTTTCCAATCCTCTGACTTACAGAGCTTGAAACAATGGTGTAAGTAAGATAGTAAGACCCCCAAAATGACGGTCTACTGTAAATCTATTTTAAGCCATTTTGTGGGAAGAAGGAGGATTTGACATGAGAAGGATATTTGGCTATACTATGCAGAGGCAGCAGAATTTCCTTCCCACAGCCACAGTTCTTGTAGAAGAGGTGGGAAATGTACTAGATTACCTGGAGTTGATGAGGGAAACCTACTTAGGATTTCTTGATTTAAAAACTGCTGGACTTTTTGTATTGTTACAGAAATACTTTACAAAACTCTGCTGTGTTTCATGTGTGTCTCTTCTCAGTGATTTTTAAAGGTGTCCTAGATATAATGCACACAAAATATATTTTGGATACTGCAGACAAGAACGCATGCATATAATGGCTGTTAGTATTTGCAGGATAGGAATCTAACTCAGTAGGTGTGTTAGAAACACCTAGAAGAGAGATCTGCTCATCTGAGAAACCACAGAGAACTGCAGACTCCAAAGCAAACTGTGTGGCAGATGAAAGCAACTAGTGTCTTTTGAACTTCTTGATGATTTTTTTATTGCTATGTGTAAAACAGCTAGGAGACCCTTTTAATGCATCTTTTTGAAGGAAGAGTAGTTTTAAAAACTGAAGTTTTATTTCTTTCTTGCATTTATTCTTCCCCTTCGGGGCATACAGGTGTTTCTTTGCTGTCTCTGTGCCTGCTCATACTGCGATCTTCCATTGCAGTGCTTGAGGCAGGGGTGGCAGCAGCAGCTTGGCTGTGGCAAGCACATTAGGAGGTATCTGGCAGATCATACACCTGTTGTCCACCTCTGTTTTGAAACAGGCAGTGGGATGGCTCTATCCAACAGCCCTTCAGTTAGACCATGTGGATTTGTGAAAATATCATTTAAAGTGCCTGTCTGAAAACCACGATTTAGCAGAAAAGTATGTCAGTGTTCTTGCTGAATTATACCAATGTAAAGAATTCTGGCAGTTCCAATAATAACCTTTCTTTACGTACCTTAAAAAAACCCCTCTACTGTTCCTTTTCTACTTATTTTTCAAGAAGTTCCTCATTGTGAACTATAGAATACAGCTTTCTAGAGAAAGCATTTCTATTTTTCTACTGCCTAGAAGAATCAATGTTCTTTGTTGTGAAACAAGACTGTAAATATGTAACTCCTGAAAGCTTAAAGTTTATCTCTTGCATGAGAAAGCAAATTGAGATCAGGGGTCCAAATTTCAAAGTTTTCTTTATCTTAAGTTTTAAAGATTAGGATTGTGGAGAAGTAGGAGGGTGTCAACTAATAACATTCCAGAGGAGACTTCTGAGCTCTGAATTTGGCATTCATCAGTGATGTTGAAGTTCCTAAAGTTTTTCTTATTTTAAGCCATTTATTTACTTTGCCTGTAGTCAAATTATCATAAAATTCGGAAACACATTAACCACACATCTGTTATCACAGTGGTTCTATCAAAGCCTGATTATAGTAATTTTTAAAATCAGAGCCTGTAAGTGAAGTCTGTAGTATCTGTTTTCATCTGGATAAAAAGCCGCACTCTTTTTTGAAGAGAAATTGATCTGACTCTGCACACTTGGATACCAATTAGGAAGAAATTCTCACTGCACAAGCACAGGGAAGAGTGGGTGGAAGGTTGTACATCTCTTTAAAAAGGAACTGTAATAATACCCTTTTTACAGTCATGTTAATCTTACCATATGAATCACAGAGTATCTGAACACAGATAACTGAACACAGGCTTCTGGGTGTGGGGAAGGTGCACCTGAAAACAAGCCATAATTGATGAAAGGGTGCTGTGCTGTGCTCTGTTCCAGCAGTGAGATGCTCTTAAATGTTAATGCAACATATTTCTTGTAGGTGAAGCTGTGATATGCTGTTTTTATACCCATTTATGCCTTTTCGGTAGAGAACCTGCTTCCTCCCAAAACAACTGCAGTTACTGTAACGCTGTGCAAAAGGTATCATTAGCTTAAAAAGAGCTGTTGCTGTATCCTCTATGGGTGTAAGGCCAGATCCATCTTGCACATCCTGCATGATGAGACTGAGGTATTTGAGTCTCGGGTGTGCTCTGCTGTGCTGCCTTCACATCCGGCCTTGTGTGTGACTGGGATGGAGGAGAGGTCACAGTGTTATGGTGCAACTGGGGTAGGTTTTGGAGCTGAGAGACCTCTTGCTAGAAGGTGATTTTCTATCAGTAGCTTCATACCTGTGGCTCTTCCTCCATCCTGCACTTGGGAGTCAACTTTGTGCCTTGCCATGAGATGCATCTGGTGATGCTGGACTGAAAGAAGGTGGGTAAGGTGCCTGTGGGCTCAGATGGACAAGCAAGCTTTAATGTGTGAGTGGCTTGGCAGCAGTTGTCCATGGGCATACTCCTGTCCTTAGGGAAACATGGGGGGAATCTGAGCTAACTTTACCCTTCTTCTGGGTTCCTTTGTACAAAGATGGTCGTACTATATTACATAATGGTTTTTGCATGCAGGCAAGTCATGACTAACCCCCTTCCCTGTGTGTCATAAAATTGTCCCTGCTGCTGCCAAGTCTGTGAGCAAGCCTTCTCCGTAAGTGACGTGAAGGAGGTTACTCTGCACCCTCACCCTTTAGGGCTCCTCTGGCTTCTGTTTCCCCAGCTCTGGCATGTCGGACTGGCTCTTCAGCTATGAAAGAGGCATAGCTGCCTTGAACTCAGCTCTATAACCAGTGTGGGTGGTATATATGATCTATTATTATTAGTGTTCCCGGAGGGTGATATGTGTCCAGATGCTGTTACTGTAGGTAGGGAATAAGAAGCCACAGTTTTGTCCTTAATCTGCATCTTTGTAATGCTATTGTGGGGTGAAAAGGTGAAGAAGCATCTTGCCTTCTCTCACTTCTGCTAGTATTTACTCATGGATGTGACAAGCTGTCATTTTCTAGTTTGCGTGAAAAGTGACACTTATTTCCCTTCCCCTCATTGCAACCTTGCCAATGTATTTGCTGCATGCAGATATAGATTTGTGTTCATTTCCCTAGCAGATGTCACAGTGATTCAGTGTAAAATCTGCTTGGGGACATGATGATAATTGAACTGTTCTCCAGCAAGGGGAGATGAATGTGTTGGTATTTTCTGCTTCTGTTACAATAGTAGAGCTTTATATTTCAGATCCTCTATTCAGAATTTTAACTTTCCATTTTGCACAAGAAACAGTGGAACTGTTTTGAACACTTAGGACTTCTGTAGAACCAAATATAAATAACTAAAATATCTGATCCTAAAAAATAACAGATCTCTGCTGATTTCTGCAACAGGATTCTGAATGTCCAGGCAGTGGCATATAGGGCAAACTGCTATTTCTAAGTTGTTTTAAGCAAGGCTGGATGAGGTCTACTGACATACTGATCTGTATTCAAGATGATGTTTCAACTGTGCATTGTCTAAAGTGTTTAGGAACTGACTCTATAGTCAGTGGCATTGTGAAGTGACAATTTGATATTTAGACACAAGAAATGTCTCTGAATAGAAGGTAAATGCTGCTGTTATTTAAAGTAGAGTGTAATTAAATGCTTGCTCCTACTAGTCAAAATTTACTGAGAATGCTTATCCTTTATTTCACTTCTGCATCCATTTACATGGAAAAATCATTCTCAGCCAAGGAGGTGGCTCAAGAAGGTTTGGTATTCTTATAGTAACAACCCAGGGGCACTGCTTCCCTCTTCAAAATACAGGTTGATTATATAGCTGCAGCAAAATAATAGAGGAGCCAAATTAAAAAAAGAGTGAAAAGCAGTAACTAGCTGCTCACATTGCTGCTGCTGCCATGCTAATTGTTTGATAGCTGTATAATTGCTGGGATATGCAATTTCCAGTTCATATGCATGCTTGATGCCTATATATTCTTTCAGGATTTCCCAACTGCCTGCTATTTTCTGTTGTTACAAGTAGATGCTTACATAGAGTGCATCTCCAGCTGGCACTTGACCAAGCCTTCTCAGGGCTCATGGAAATACCCCTCCTTTAATAAAGTTAATGTCAGTGGAGATTGCCATCTTCAAGCATTTTGATATCCTTGGCACAAAGGAAATGCTGTTTCCTCCCTCAGGAGGATTAGACAGCATTAAAGCTGCTCCGTCTGTGAAGATTAACACACTGCTGGGGTGGCTGTTTTTTCTCCCCTTCCCCCCCTTGAAGGAATTACTGCTCCAAAGGAGTGCCTGCAAGAGGAGAGCTGTACTGCAGACTGCCTGACATCTGCTTTGTTCTTTTTGCTCTGTCTGCAGAATGCCTGCATCTGAAAAATCAGTTTCATCTCCTGCTGTTTGGAGAGGGTGTTCCTGTGCTGGTATCCCACTGCACATCCCCGGCACTGTGCAATGGCAGCTGGAGGACCGAGGCCGCTGCTGCAGCTGTTGTTACACTGGGATGCCCTCCCAGTCCTGCTTGCTGGGACTGGGTAGTGGTGCAGATGCCAGGCTCAGTTGGAGCAACTGCCCTTTTAGGCGAAAGGGAGCAGTTTTTAAATCCAGTTACCTGCACAAAGTAATGGAAGAATTTGCAGTCAGTCTTCCCTAGGGTTGAGCATGTTTTCTGTGGCAAAAGAGACTCATCTCATCTAAGGAAAATCAACATACTCCAAATAGTACTGCAGAAATGCTCAAGTCTCTGCAAACAGATGAGCAAACCTAACCCCAGACGGGGAGGTGGAATGATGAACCTGCATCATTTTGACAAATGGTGCTGTTGAACCATGGCTAATGGCAACTGCTATGTAACACTTTATATATGAAAAAAAAAGTCTGTTTTTGAAAGAATTTATTACCATAGCACGAATTACTTTTTTTAGTTATGTAACTGGTGCTACGGAAATCTTAGTGCGTTTTGGGTTTTTTTTTTAAAGGACTGTGCAGTAGGGCCTGGCTCCTAAATGGGTAATTTTAGTTCAAAATGAGAAAAGGCCTTTTGCAGAACTAGTGGAACAGAGCAAGGATGGAGCGTACCAAAAAATACAGTCCAAAGGAGTGGTTAAAATAAAATTTTAAGAAGTAATTCTTGGGGTCTGCTTTTGAATTTTGTTGTAAGGTTCTTACGTGCCTTCTTGCAATTATTTGGCCTCTTTATTTGTCTGAAAAGTAGATATAACAATAATACTAGTAAATGTCTTCTTTCAGTCTCAAAGCAGATTCTGTTGTCATTCTCTGGCACAGCACTTGCTTCTACCATGCAGGGGAGACAACAGCTAGCCTGGCCTTGGGAACAGATTTTTGCTGGTATATCGAATTAATATATATAAGCCTCTGTCTGGAACTTGTCTGCACCTGCTGGTGAAAGAGAAAAATCTGAAGCAGTTCAAAATAGTGAGTCCAGAAGCATGTGGTGCAGGTATCTGTAATCTGGTAGCTTTAAATGCTTGGTCTTGTGTCTTCAGAGCTCTTCACTGATGGAGCTCTAACCACTCAGCGTAACAAAACTCTGAAGACCCTTTTCTCTCCCTACTCCTGCATATCTACACTGTACTTCCCAGACATAATGTAAATTTGTAGAAGCTGTGAGAATATTCTCTGATCCTCAGAAGTCCCCAAAGCAGTGGGCAGTTTTTTATTTCCCACCCGCCCCCAACACCTAAGCTGAACTTTCTTCCTGATGCATTTGGGAGAGGGGGAAGAGAAATGAAGGCCAAAGACAAATTAAAGAAGGAGAGAAGCTATGGGTTAAATGATACTTGTGATGACAAAAAGATGGGGAAGGTATTGAGACTGAGGAAGAAACTAGGCAGAGCTTGGAAGCTGAGGGAGAAATAGAAGTGACAGAGCTGAAGAGTGGGGAGCAGAGGTCAGAGGGAGAGCCTATTGTCTGCATTGCTATCTGAAATGTTTATTCAACTCTTGGAGATGTGAGGCACTGGTCATACACTGCTGGCAGCACGGTTGCGGCAGGGAGGCTTCCGTGTGTGACTGACTTTGGTTTCACAGCCTTGGTGCTGCTCTGGGCTGCTCATAGACACCAAGATGGAAATGCATGGATATGGCTCAGCAGCAGCATGCCCCTGCAGGTTATGTCATGGGGAAAAGGCAGGATAGGGAACACAGTTAATCACTACTTCTCCTGATATATAAAGTTGGGTGCTAAAACAGACTCTACTTCACTCCTACACACAATGTGCTCAGTCACTCCATTTTTATGTAACAGGAAGCACTGAAAAATATGATTTTACCAGGGCAGAAAATCTTTGCATTAATGGTAAGAGAGGGATAAAAAGGCTTTGTACACAGGAAGCATTTCTGTTCTACAAAGCTAAGACATATTTTCAAAATTCAAATATTTTAAAGATTTGTGGATTTCCATACATATCTGGAAGGAGACACTTGAAGTGTGGACAATTTTGATCTTGCAGGCATCAAACTTAAATTTGTTAAACTGATAATTTTTTTCTGTATCTAGATACTTGTTAAGTTCTTTTTTTTTTTTTTTTGGCACAAAGTAAATTAGGCTATAACCAGCCTGGAAAGGAAACTAAAGACGAGGGTAGAAAAAACATTTCCTATTTCTTCTGTCACTGCTTATGGGCAGTTGAGTGTGGTTAGGAAGCAACGAGACTGTGCAAAGAATTTTCTTAATATCTTGCTAATGAGACTTGGCTGTGGAAGGGTTTCTCCCTGTCCCTGGGCTTCCCAGCTGTTTCGCTCTTGGCTGCCAGTCTGCCTTCTCTACTTGAAAGCAGGAGTTCCCCTTTGGATGCCAGCCCCTGTCTATTGTTTCTCTCTATTAGACCAGGATTCTGCCTTTCTTTGCTCTTGAGCTGGTCATGATGATGATAATGAGGTCTCAAATCTTTCTGTAGCCACATGGTCTACTCAGCGCCCTGTTTGGAAGCTCATTTTGAATAGGTAACTGTTGCCCCAATCCTCTGGGCCATCCTTGTACTTGAAAGGTCAGCACTGTTTCCCTTTGATTAATCAACCGGTAAGAAAAGGGATTTGTGCTGGAAACCAAAGGGAAAGTTACCCTGGATAGCCCATGCTGGAAGGAGCGCTCCGAGATCCTCTGAGGAAAGGTGTTCTGGAAGCTCAAGGTGTTTGTGTTGTGTGCTCAGCAGCTTAAAATAGGGTATGGGTGAATTTCCTGTCTGAGAGCAAGATTAGTAAGAAGCAAAGTCTGTGGTCGAGGAGCCTTTAGCGGTCACCAGGGTTGCTTTTGCACAGAGCTGTGCTCCAGCCTGCACACAACGGGTACCTTTGCTCCATAGGAGATGACTCAGTGGAGGTGGGAAGATGGCTGTTAACAGTGTCACAAAGCATCTGTCAGGAGCATCGCCTGTGACCAGGAGCCATAAGGAGACCCTTTCCTGGTGATCTGGAATGTGCCAAGTGCACAGAGTAACCATGCTGTGTGAGGGGTTGTGGAAATTGCCACCTTTGGGCAACTCTTCATGGCCCTCTCACAGAAAGTGCAGCAGATACATGAATACCCTGAACCAGACCCACAGGAACTTCAATACCTCTAGTTTCTTATTTGTCATTGCATTTTCATAGTGCAGGGACTCCTGCCTTCGTCTGTCAGCGTTGCATTTGGTATCATAAGCAGTGTGGGCTAGTGGCAATAGACCAGTGAAGGGACTTTATCCTGTAAATTTACCGGTGAGAAACCTGCTGATACAGTTAAAGAGCCACAAATATGGAATCAGTCTGAACATTAAGCAAACTACTGGAAAAATGAGATGTATTCTTGCACATGGGTAATGTTATTTGAGAATTAAGAGGTGGTTCTTTAAATAAATGCTTTAAATGTGGTTTGCATAGATGTCTAAGTATAAAGAATAAAAGATGAGGGTGGGTGTTTTTGTGCTGAATAGCAATGATGTATCCACACTGCTGCAAAGCATTAGTGAATTGTCAGGCTGGGCAGATGAGAATGGCACTTGCATCTCATTTTGGCTCTCATCAGGCAATGCCTCTTGTCTAAGGCCTAGAGTACAGACTAACACCTTTGCATTTGATTCTGCTGCCATTGAAACTGATGGGAGACTGCTTATCAAGGAAAGCAGACAGCAGGACCAGGAACCTGGGCACATATATTCAACTTAAAAGGGTGCAGTGTAGGGTTTTTCCCTGTTCAAGTATCAAGCACTGTAAAAGGGATCTTCCTTATCATTCAGCAGCAGATCTGAGGAAGAGTCTTATGTTACTCTGTTATTTTCTAATTCTGCAAAAGCAGCACACTCTGTATTTTGGCCAGAGGAGCAGCAGTTCTGCTCTGCTCCTCTGCAGATGTAGTGTCATTGCACTGATGGTTTCCAGTGGGAAATTCCACCACCACCAGCCTTGCCAAAAGACAGCTTGGAGGAGGAGGAAATGTCCCGTGATAACGGTGGTTCTTTCCCAATGAAATAACAACAAGCAGGGAAATCCATCAAGCTGTTAGTCATGCATTTTATACACATATATATATACATAGCGCAATGGATGTGTTTATATATAGGTATATAAAAAACTATATTGCACTCACACTACGTGTATGACACACCATCAATTTCAGGCTTCAGAGTAATAAGAAAAGTAGCTCATGGGATATAAATGTATATGCTGTAGAAATTGGCCCAGCAGATAATTTTGCTAATAAGCTTTGTATTTAGTTTTTAATGAAAGATACTAAGATTAGTGCTGCCAGAAAATAGGTTGTACCTCTTTAAATGAGCCTCCTTTCTTTGTAGCCCTGTGAAGCCTGAAGGTTATTTTTAATTTTAAATGATGCTTGTTAAAAAGAAGTGAAATCAAAGGGTATTTTGGAATGTGGCTTTTTCTTTAAATACATTCCTTGTAGGTGGCGAAGTCTACAATTTTTCATACCACAGATGCTCAAGCTTCATTAATGTGTCTTTGTGTGCAAGTTCATAAGGCGATACCATCTTCCAAACTGGTGTAGGAGAGATAACCGACTTTTAGTGCTTTCTAAAATGCAGAGCACTGACATGCCACAACCATTGTGAGTATGGAAGCATGAAAATTTACTTGAGAAATAAGCCAGGGGAAGTTTTGATTCTGACCACTTCTAAAGTGTTTAATACCCTGCATACGCATTCAGGAAATTTAAAATCTTCCTTAAATGCAGGGCATATCTTCAAAAAAATATGTGCTTAGCCTCTTAGATTAAATTATGGAGGGCCAGATCTTCAAATGTACTGTCACTGTGGGTGAGATCCTACTTAATGTTTAAAAATGTTTTGAACACGTGCAGTGTACTTCTGAAAAACAGAAAAGCATATGGGATTTGAAGGGTGACAGAGCAATGTCTTTGCTGCAGTTTGGAAGATGGAGATGGTGGCTTCATTTTTAAATGAGACATTCCCTGAGCTGAACTAATTTCTGGTGTAACATCGCAAAACTCAGTGTGGTAAACTGGTCTTCAGTGTTAATTCAGTTAAGAAACTGCATGGTGGATTTTATGCTAATAAAAATATATAATAATATAAAATAAAATAAATATATTTTGGGGACCATGTTTTTTTTTTTTCTTCTCCTTACAATTGGACTGTTTATGCTTCTGTGTTTGTTTGATGGGAAATTATTTAAAACCAAATTGCAACAGTGCTTCAATAGTTGAAGGCAATTGGAAGTTAGCCTCTAGCATCATTATCAATGGAAGCAGAAGAATTTTTCCAAGCAGAACTATTTCTCCAGTCCCCTTGAGGAGAGGGGCAGTGTTCTGTAAGGAAGGCTCTGTCTCTCAGGCTGTTTTCTTCTCAGAGGTTTCCATAAACTGAAATGTATCTTCAGTAATCAAATGTGCATTAATTAGGCCTGAACTCTGCTCAGTATGCTAGCAGTGTTCAAAAAGAGAAGATACATGTTTCTGAAGAAGGAAATTAAACTTTGATTCGTATTTTAGCCCCTTGCCCCTAGTGCTTGGGCAGAAGCAAGCTTTGAGGGCAAGCATGAGCAGAAATTTGAGTGTAAGATGAGATTTGGAAAAAAACCCAACTCTTCCTTAAAATCCATTCAGAATCTACCATTATCAAATATATGTAAAATTACACTATCCATTCCCTTTGAATTTTACCCCCTAAATTAACTACAGTCATTAGGATGTTTCCTCAGGCAGTTCTTCACTGATGCATACTTCTTCCCAGCTGATTTTATTTAAAATGCAATATAGTTCCCCAATGGCTATTCAGAAATGTAATAGCTAATCTACAAACCATCCTCCAGAATGAGGGAGAGAATTCCTCTCTGTATTCCTCCCTCAAAGTACAAACATTTCAGTCTTTCCTCTGCCAAATGTTGCCTGTACACTGAGAATTTCCACGAGACAAAAAAAAGAGATTACCTAGCGACTTCCCCCAAAAGCATGACTGTAGCAGTGCTCTCGGCCAGAGCATCACCCTCATGCAGGAGTTTCTGTGCTCCAGGATCTCATGTTAATAATAAGGCTTGTACCCCAAATACTTGCTGTCATGTCACAACACAGAGGCGTTGCCTGTTGCAATTGAACTGGTTGTTGAAGCAACTTGAATCATGGCTTTTCCTGCACCAGAACCTATCCTTGTGCTTTTTAGTTGAGCTGTACCATCTCTAGCACAGCTCATGTTAAGCTGCAGCCCAGCCTGACAGGTCTGGGCTAATTTTCTGCTGCAGCCACTCTGGAATCCCATTAGTGAAAGAGCAAGCTGTTTCTTCCTGCCTCAACTTCAGAGTGCTTTGTTCAAATATTGAATACTTGGGACCAAGGTTTTGAAATATTGATAGAGGAGAAAGCACAGACTGTCTCGGTCAAGCCTCGTGCAGGCTTTACTCAGATGCCTTGGCGCATGGAGGACCTGTGGGGGAAGCGAAAAGGTCAGTATGACTGGCTTTCTGGGGGTGGGGTGAGGCTGGGGAGGTGTCTGGCTTTTAACAGATTGTGTAGGAGAGATTTGCTGGGATGAGATCACTCATGATTTGGCAAAGATAATACCCAGATGCCATCATCCGGAGTTGACTCTTTGTACAGTATTGACTTCAGTAGAGCACAGAATAATAGACTCACAGAACTGTTTGGGTTGGAAGGAACCTTAAAGATCCCTTCCAACTTCCCTGCCACAGGCAAGGACACCTTGCACTATACCAGTTTGCATAAAGCCCCATCCAACCTGGTCTTGACCATTTCCAGGCATGGAACATCCACAGCTTCTCTGGACAACCTGTTCCAGCGCCTTACCACCCTCTTCCTAATATCTAATCTAAATCTACCCTCTGTCAGCTTAAAACCATTGTTCTATCATTACATGCCCTCGTAAAAGTTCCTCTCCAGCTCTTTTGTAGGCCCCTGTTAGGTACTGGAAGGCTGCTATAAGGTCTGCCCAGAGTCTTCCCTTCTCCAGGCCGATCAACTATCTCAGCCTGTCTTCATAGGAGAGGTGTTCCAGTCCTCTGATCATCTTTGTGTCCCTCCTTTAAACTTGCTCCAACACAGGTCTGTGTCCTTCTTATTTCAGGGACCTGAAGGCTGGCTGCAGTACTTCAGGTGGGGTCTCACAAGAGCAGAGCAGAGGGGGAGAATCACCTCCCTTAACTTGCTGGTCACGCTCCTTTTGGTGCAACCCAGGATGCATTTGGCTTTCTGGGCTGTGAGTGCACACTGATGAGTCACGTTGAGCTTCTTGTCCATCAACATCCCCAAGTCCTCCTTAGGGCTGCTGTCAATGCATTCTCCTCCCAGCCTTTATTTGTGCTTGGGATTGCCCTGACACAGGTGCAGGACCTTGCACATGGCCTTGTTGAACTTCATGAGGTTCCCACAGGCCCACCTCTCACGCCTGTCAAGGTCCCTGTGAATGGTATCCCTTCCCTACAGCCTGTTGACCTCACCACACAGCGTGGTGTCACTGGCAAACTTTCTGAGAGCGCAGTCAAACATGAAGCCAGCTAATGCGATGTGCAGGATTGTTCCTTGGATATTTGCGAGGTTCTGCTGCCCTTTGCATGTGACAGTGGTTTCAGCCAAAACTATTTCATGGGGAAGAGAAAAAACAGAACATGTAAATAATAGTTTTGAGTCTTTTATTGATCATTATGTATACTGAATAGTCTCCCTTTCCCTTTTTTGTCAAATATTTTCCTCAAGGCCACTTTTCTGTTTATGCGTTAGTGATGTCTGCAGTGATGACAGACATATGACCTGTGCATTCTTCAGTGATTTTGTTCTATGTAAATCTTCCCAGTGTATTAATTTGATATAAAATGATCTCAGTGGCCTCTGGGCTCTGTTAGAGATTTCAGAGCTGTGGGGAAAGGGGCTTGTGTATCCGCACCACCTCTTGCACTATGCTAAGCTCTGCGGGCAGCTCTCCTAACTTGCTAAATCCATAGTACAACTGAGGAAAGAGACAGCTTGCTCTGCCTTGATGGTAACAGATTGATGAATTTGGCTGGAGATTTTTTCAGCTGTAACAATCTCAGGGATTGTCATGGTGGAAGTGGAAGAATGGAATCCTTTGTGTGAACATCACACATCCCTTTGGGAGAGCATGTCTATGCAGGAGCATTTCTGTACCCCAAGCAGTGGGCAATGCTTTGTGTGACATTGCTGTGTCTAATGCAGACATTATAGCCTGCATAAGTTTTGGAGAAACATGGCATAGCTGTAGTAGCTCTTTTACATAGCCTTGTTTTCTAGAAACGAAAGCAGGATCTCCAGCATTAACTCTTCCATGCGCAGCTTTGTGTTTTCTGTGCTCTTTCAGGATGATGAGAATGTTGGACATTTGACCACTACAGTCTTGGCACGAGCCACAGCACACTAGGGATGAGAGACGCCTGGGCCCTGGGAACCTCTGGCTGTGTGTACACATTGAATTCCCTTAATGGACAGCAGTAAGAGTAAACACATGGCTTTGGCTGATTTGTTTTTGGTTTGTTGTTGTTTTTTTTTTCCCTTCCCCTTTACAGGATTTCTTCTGCTGTGAGAAGTGAAGATGTTGCAAACAATCCATCTGCGTTTTTGCAACACCTCCTCTGTTCCTTGATTATTTTAGTTGTTGGTGTCACTTTGCATGTTTATACTATTTTCAAATGTTTGTGTCACTTTTCTTCCATCTTTTTCTTTTTTTTCCCCCCTGGTTGCTTTATAGTGTTTGGAAGAGCTTCGCTGCTTTTCTTTTGCCTCTTTTTTTACCTTAGTTACCTTAGGAATGTGAATTTTATCTTATGCTTTGCTGAGATTTTTTTTTCACTTTCAGCCTCATAAAGAAAGTTTCTTTCTTCACCACATCTAAACTTTCATTTTAATCAGCGCGCTTGTAGCAAGCGTGGGTAGAGTCCTTCACAAATCTTCGTTCGCGAAGCCTAGCCATGATGAGGGTTAAATCAAAGGGGGAGATATATTCTTCATCTGTTTGAAATGACTTGTCCTCCCAGAGGGAGTGAGGAAACAGCTCAGTGTGGCTGGTGTGAATTGGGGAATGGCCTTGGCTCAGTCAGTGGCCACTTCTTGTCTTGTTTTTCCTACATGGGTTGCTTGGTTCATGTGCCTTGGTGGGACTGTCTTCTCTGCATCTTGAGGAGGGAAAAGACAAAGCATCTTGTTTTTTCTTTTCAGCATGAAGGGAATGTGCTGTTAATCTCTCACAGGGGTTGCTGTGAGAAGGGAAGAGAAAGTAATTGCTTAAAATTTTATTTCTTTGCTGCAGACCACAGAAGGGGTTTCAGCCATGCCTGAGGCCAGTGAGGTAAAAAGATGCTGGCACCCATCCCTGCTGGTACAGTGCTCATCAGAAGGGTTGCCCTTTCTTTCCTGATTAGCGCTTGGGTACCGTTTTGGGCCCTGCCCCTGTGATTAAGGAGACCCTACTCAGAAATGCTCTGCTAGACAGGGACCATGCATGTACATATTATCAGTGCTTCTTGCAAGAAGTTCTTTTTTACTGACAACAAGGGAATGTGTCTTCAGTATGTCTTTTTCTGCTGCATGCAGTAGCTACAATAGTTGCTTGCCTAGCTGCCACACAATAGAAATCTGGGTTTCATTTGAATTTTCAAGGTTGTTGAAAGTGCCTTTAGTATTTTTCTCTCCTCCCTCTCTCTCTCTGCTTTTCTTCTCCATAGGCACGTCAGCCTCCAACAGAGCTTGAAAAAGAGGAGGAAGAAAAGAAGGTGGTGGTAGTGGTGGGGAAGCTAGCAAGGTGTCGTTAGCATTTCCCTGCACCTGAAACTACTCATTCTGGTTTCACGCAGTGCCATTGCGGGGAGAGGACGGCGGGGCGAGCACCGAGCGCGGCAAAACCCACAGGCTTTGGCACATCAGGACAAAAA
>VZRE01005948.1:237168-323245 GCA_013396775.1 Cephalopterus ornatus | reverse complement strand
GGGGAGGGAGGGATTAATTTTTGCATTTATTTTAATACGTACAGGATGTATGTGATAATTGCGTGGAATAAGGATTGCCTTTTATTTTGTGCTGCGTGTGTTCATATATGTATATATAATATATACACATATGCATATATATTTCTCCTTCGCCGTGCCGGGCGGCGGCGCGGAGCAGCCCCGGGTGTCTGGGCGCCCGCCGGGTGCCGGGGGAAGCGGCCCCGGGACGCCCCAACCCTTTGTTAACCCCCGGGCATCGCTCGGCGCCGGGCTCCGTTCGGCATCCCCCCCTTCTCCTTCTCCTCCTGCTGAAATCCCCCCTCCCCTTTTTTATTTTTGACCATGACGGCGTGACCTTGCTGGTGGAACAGGGCTGGTGCTCAGAAATTCGTAAATGCAAGAAAACGTCGATTTTTTTAAATTATAATTTTTATTTCTTTAGAAAAAGGAGCGTTAGTGGAATATGGTGTTTCCTCTATGAATGCCTTCTGCGACGATTTTTTATTTTTGCATGGTTTCTAAACAAAGCTGTTCTCCCCCAAATTGTGTCTTGACCAATAGCCTGGTGCAAACTTTAGCACGCTGTGGTCCTTGAAATGAAATATATTTTTAGGTCTCTACAGATTTATGGCTTTTGCCTCCAGCATTGCTGGGATTGTTTGTCATGAGTGAATATAGCGTGTGTACATTGCTGAGAGGATCCTTGGCGTAGGTCCCTGCTCGCTGAAATTGTCATTCTTTTCTCCATCATGAGCATTTCTTTTTCCAGGGTTGAGCAGAACAATTGCAAAATTCACAAAACATGGTTACATAGAGTGAGGCCCTCAGCCAAAAGCTAGCCTGTTACTGCCCTGATTTTGAGAAGCTAAGCTCGATTAGTGCCTATTGATCTAGTTTTGTCCTTAGGTTCTTCAGCTTGCAACGTGTTTCCATGTACATAATTTGCACGTTGTTGGCAAAACAGTGTTTTTGTTAAGTTTTCTGTTTGGTTGAAAAAACAGGCTGCTGTGTCTGCTTCTCTGACAGCTGTAAGGTTTTTAGCTTTACAGTAAGAGACAGTTAGGTAATTTTTGTATGAGTGTCGTTTTTGGTCAGCATGGGTACACAAATAGGTATCTTCCAGATCTTAGGAGTGGGAAATGCAATCTGACCTCCGAGGATAAGAAAGCTAAACTGTTACAATTAATTCTTTTCTCGTGTTAACCAGAGTCATTCTTGTAATCTAGTGGGAAATGGCTCAAGTGACAATCAATTTACAGTGTTCAGTTTATACAGCTAAACACTTGAAGGCAGATTCTGTTACACTGGTTGACAATTAAATAACGTTTGAACGCTCCTGCTGAAATTGTAGGATCTCACATGGAATAAATGTTGCTCAAATAAAGAAAGCTATCGGAGTCTGCTCCTGAGGGTTGCTTTTTGTGGTAAGAAAGTAATTAAGAATGAGCCTTATTTTTACAGTAACTTCATTCATGCCAACACCACCTCTAGTACATATTTATTCAAGGGATTTAACACCTTTGTTTTTGCTGTTAAGAGATCAAAATCTTGGCACGAAGGCAGGCTACGTAAACATAATCGTATGTCCCATTGACTGTTTGTGTTGTGAAATGGTTTGCCAAAAATGCGGAGTAAAATGTCTCTCGTGCTGCAAGAGCATTTGTTATCAATTCTGTGCATTCACTGCATGTCTCCTGTGGTAGTACTAACTTAATGCTAATCCTTCTAGGGTGGGTGTGTCTGTCTCCCTAGTATCTCGCAAATACTGACTATACTGATTAATAAGACAGAACTCACTGTACCTTATGTTTATTGTAATAGTGAAGAATTAGCCAGAACAGGAAACGTATAGCCTTCACATAAAACTATAGAGCTTTTCTGATTGTTTTTCTTGTAAGTAGCAAAGTAGAAGACCAGTGGCAAAGTTAAACTAATCATGTCAAGGTTTCCTCCTTTCACAGAATTTGTAAGCCACAGCCCTCGTGAGCTTTCAGCGGGGAGCCTTCTCAGATACGTTTTTTCCCCAGATTTCTTAACGTGCATCTGACTTTCTTTCTTTCTAGGGGGAGCTAGAAAAGCTGAATCAATCCACAGATGATATCAATCGCAGAGAGACGGAGCTGGAGGTACTGCATTTATCCTTGTGTTTTCCTTTTGTGCATGTTGGATTTTGCGAAAAACAGAACAGTGTTTCCGAATAGGTTGTCTCCTGGATTGTGCATGCTGTGGTAGTTTGGCTTCAAGAGTCTGGTGATGGTTTTTTTTTTAAAGGTATGAATTGAGCTAACAGCTGGAACAGAAAGGGAGAAGGTTGAGGTATGCTAACAGTATAAATCCTTCACACCCCACCACTCCAAACCTTATTTTTAGGTTTTGAAACTAAGTTTAGACAAGTTTTATTTTTACAAGTCACTGTTTTGGGTTTGCGTTCTTGTAATTACAGACAGGGAAAGTTTATTTGGTTAAGAGGTTTTTGTCATACAGCTGTCTGCCAGGATCTTCTCTTTAGTGGCTGTTTGGGGTTTTTTTAGCTTATTAACTTTGCCATTTTTGTCAGTACTTTCTGAGCAAGGAAGGTAATGAAAGAAAGTTGGAGGAGAAGACCTCCTAGTTGTAAAAAGAGGTTTTCTTGAATACCTAAAAATCTAATAGAAAGTTCTGAAGAAATTGTTTCTAAATCCCCAAATTTGAGCTTCAGCTACTTGGTAGTCATTCTGGAAGGCTCAACATGATTGATCTAATAATGAAGCAAAACAAACTGGCCTACTTGTGTTTCTAAATTTTCTTTTGTTTGCAAAACAGAGAAGATAAACCCAGCGGAAGTGTAAGATGAATATGATGCTAAATAAAAACTGGCATAAAATACGACTTTGCATCCTAAATAATTTGGATATCATAACAACATTTTGAATACTGTATCAAAACATGCTGAGGTTGCAGTGATGAACATACTAAAAAAGTACATATACAGATGTACTTCTGTCTGCACCTTCAAAATGTCAAAGTCTGTGCTTTGTTTTATTTTTTCTTGTGTGTGTGTGTTTTCATGAGATGGATACCTGGAGCATGGAATGATTCTTGATAGTATTTTAAAATACTGGAGTATTCACTGCGTGCATTGAACAGAAAATAGGGTTATGAACTTTTTTGGAGACAAAGCAGCCTTGTCGTGTCTTTTTTCTTCTTCCCACTTGTTTGCATTTTCTGTCATTTGTGGCATGTAGATCATGCATTTGTTGGCAAAAAACCTTAGTGGAATGGGAAACTATTTGTTATACCAAATTAAACAATATTTTAGCTGTGGTAACTGTTTAGTGTCACTAGCTTGATTTAAATTTTAAGAGTGAACTCTAAAAATCAGCATGCTAGTCTGCAACAATACCAATTAAATGGACTTCAGGACCCTTTATATAGATGTGTTAAAGAAAATAATCATTTCACTCTCCTTATTTCATGCTGAGGTACTGAAATTGAAAGATGGCACTATGGATAGTTGCCTGGATTTCATTAATTTTGTCGTAACCCTCCAATGAGGCCATATTATGAAGCAGATGGAATAGTAAATAATAATGCAAAGGCGTACTCATGAACTAAGTCCCAGTGACTTTAAGATGGGATTTTACTGCTTGATTAAAATTACTCACGTGTTCAGGTGTTTGTCGAGCCAGCAGATTTGTAGCTACTGTGTGTGTGACACATGCTGAGGTGTAAAGGCTGAAAGGCTCCTGAGTATATAACTGTAAATAAAAGAGTGGTGTTTCCACACTGGCTTAATCTCACATTGTTGCTTACTTTATGCAGTCTAATAAATACTAGGTGTCAGATAGTGCAGAGAATGATTATATGATTTCTACCTCTATGTCATTAAATGTTTACTGCAGATCTGTCTGTAATACTTACTGTAAGCAATCTTTGATGGAATTAAATTGAAATATCATCAACAGTATGCCTTCATGAATGTTTCCTCTTCGTTTTTCATTCAAAAATCCTTCTGGATTGAAGCCAGTTTGTGGTATCATGCAACTGCATAATTTCTGATCTGTGAAGATCTTCATGACTTTTGATCTGCTTAAATTTTGAGGACAGATGCAGTTGGATGATGTAAGCAAGGCTTAATTTACATACTTAATTTATATGTTGATAAACTAATTTTAAATGGACTTAAGACCTTCCTACAGAACCTCACAACATCCGGCACTTGTGGTTAGAAGAATATCTCTGCATTCATGCTCTGAACAAGAAAAGAAAGCTTTGCCAAGCAGCCCTATAGGATAAATCCAAAGTTGAGAAGGAGGTGTTTAGAACAGGGTTCATTCTGCTTCAAAGACTTCCAAAATCCATGAATTCTGCTTAAAATATGGGCTTCTGGGAGAGCCATGCTGTGTTTGCATTTGAAGATTTGCTCTTTTGGCCATTATTAGCTGCTTTGGGTCCCTCTTGTACCCCTTTGTAGTTTGTTGTGCTTCTGCTATTGCAAGACATTTCATTAGAAGAAAGATGTGTGTGGGTGCTTTTTAACCGGACAATGGAGTTATATTTATCCTGGTTTGCTAGTATCATTTTCTTAATCTTTTCAGTATCTTTAATGGGAACATAGATGTATCATTATGCTATTTACAGTACAAGATGCTGACTGTCACCTTCCTGTAGCATTGCTTTGTGGTCCATACATTCCCACTGTTGATTATTTTTTTTCCCAGAATAATTTAGAAAAGCAATGGGAGTGTTTGAGTAGAAGGTATATTTCTTTGAAGGAAGTTTAGAAAAAGACACCCATGTTTTTGTGACTTGATGTACTCTCTGATAAGCAGGAAGAGTAACCTTGTGGCAATCTGAGTTTTGCAAGGCTGTTCTGGACTTCTTGTGGGTAGTTTTGTGTGAGCTGCTCTAAATGGGACTGTTGACTGTCTCCAGTTCCCATTAAATTGAAAAAAAAGGCTGTTAAATGCCTCTAAACCCCATGCTTTTGTTCTTGTTGTGCCTCAGGTCTACATGTGCAAAATGGAAGTAATAATGCTGCTTTATGGAATGGAAAATGTTATGGGGCTGAATTCAGTAGAGGCTTCTAGGATTTTGAGACTACACTGTCTTGGTGTAGCCACAGGCATGTCCGTGTTTGAACGATATAGGAAATATTGGCATCTGCTGATTATAGAGGTGATAAAATGGGGAATTCTGTTTTAAGTTGATCAGCCTGACTTTTTTTTTTTTTTTTTAAGTTTTGCACTGAAACTGCCATGTGATCTGTTTTTAAGTTGACCAGCCTGCCTTTTTTTATCTTTTAAAATAAGTTTTGCACTCAAACCACCTGTGAGAGCAGTGGCTATACAGGCATGGTATGACTTGGACAGATATGTTGAAGTTGGCTACATCTATTCTTTTACTCAGAAGAATTACTCATTTTTTGCTCTTTTGACCTATCCTATTAAACCCTGGAGAAATATCCTGACCTGGTGGTGCTTGCAGCCTGTTGAGGAGTTGTGGGGCTGCTAAAGGGCACTGAGTGGCTGGTAGTTATATGTTGCGTTAATGTATTGCCTGTTAATGAATCTTTGATTAGGCTTGATTTAAAATCCATAATGCTGCTCATACAAAGTGCAACGCTGAGTGTTACTGACACAGCAGAAGGATGATAAGGGTCCTCTGAGGGATATAACACTTGGCTTCGCTAATGTCCCTGTTTATGTCTGAAGTGTCTGTTGAAGAGGTGGGGGAAACATCTTGCAGTGGAGATACAAGTATGTTTTGGCCAAATGCAAGTTAGAGCGGCGCCTTGCTATTTGAGCTTTTTTCCTGTTTATTGGAAGTGCATCTCCATCTGAACTCCCATCAGGAGTTGCAAATGTACTTAACAAATGTTCATGACTCACCAGTCCAGCCAGCTTATACATACATGGCTTTGGCTGGCTCTTGAAAGTACAGTTCAGATGTAGCAAATTCATGCAGAGACCCTCTGGCAGCATTGCAGGGAGGGGAAATGCAGCACATACCATTAAAATTACCACTGGAATCCCAGCTATCCCAAATGTGGTTTTTGTTAGAGAGAGTTTTTGTGTTGCTGGATCTATGAGCTTGCCAGTGTTTGTTCAGGGGAGACGGCTGCACATGGAAACCGGAGCTGAACAGTGCTGCTTTCAGCCCTGCTTGTCATAAGAGGGCCAGGTTAGGATCCCTCTCATATGCTTGCCTAGATCCTCTAGTCCTGGTCTGCAAGACTTGGTGTTAATTTTGGTCCTGGATTTATCATAAAGGTCACCCTGGGTTAGTGCTGGATAGAGTTAAAGGGAAGGGGTGTATCAGCTGTGGTGCTCTTTCACATGTGAGCTTTGTCAGCATTTGAACCCCTCTCAGACGGGGAAGGACTATTTGTCATGGTTTAACCCCAGCTGGCGGCTAAGCGCGACAGAGCCGCTCGCTCCCTAAGAGAGTGGGATGGGAGAGAGAAGAGTAAAAGTGAGAAAACTTGTGGGTTGAGATAAAGACAGATAAGTAAAGCAAAAGCTGCATGCACAAGCAAAGCAAAACAAAGCAAGGAATTCATTCACTGCTTCTCATTGGCAATCAAGTCCACCAACTATTTAGAATTGCTTCTTACTTCCTCAATAAAATACTTGAGTTTGGGGTAAAACTCAAGCTGGTGATCCTGTCACATGTAAGAATTATAAGTAGACTTAAAAAAAAGAATCCTCAATCTTTCAGGTTTTAGAGAAATGACCTGTGAGTGGCAGGAATCTCATTCTGACCATGCCTGCTTGGCATCTATCTGTAGAAACATCTTCTAACTTATCATACCCCTGTGCAGCGTTTTCCGGTGTTCACAAAAGAATACACAGATGAGGGCAAAGCAGCTCACTGCCTGGTGCTCCTCCTGGTTTTTGGACTGTGATGTACATGCATGTATTTTGGTCCTGGAGAAATCTTTCCATGTTTCTTTATAATCCACTTACTTCCATAGGAAATGGCTCCTGTGTGCAAACTGCTTGTTGTTTTGCCTTCTGCTTTCATCCATGGATGAGTAAGGAAAGGCTCCTTCCTCTGCTATGGCTCTGGAAAGATTTTGTCACCCAAGTGGGTTTCCAGCCTGAGGGAGGAAGGGTTAGGCAGAGAAATCTTGTTTTGAAAGGAGCACCCTGTGCCCTCCTTGGCCTGCTTTCCTCTCTCTTCTTCTATGAGAACTAAAAATATTTGTAGTAAGAAGTATTTGCAGTCTCAGTTTGTAACTGTCTTCAAGCAGGAGGTTAGAGCAACTTTCAGATATCAATTTTCTATTTTCTCAGATAGCAAATTAGCGGCTGCCTAAAAAAAAAAAACCCAGACCTTTCCCCATGCTTAAAAATTAGGCAAGATACTACTTATGCCCTTCCTTGCACTTTGTTTTTAAGATTTGGTAGCCAGTCTGGTTTACTTGAACTGCTCAGATACCAAATAGATGTTAAAAATGTTTTTAACTGGTTTGATGCTCTGAAGGCAGATTTCTGAGCACGGCATATGCAGTCTATCTGGTGTGTATGTATGATGCTGATGCTGTTTTAGCTTGTAGGTCTTTGTAGTGGAGAAGATGGGTATGGATGCTGCCAGCCTCTTGGAAATAGGTGAAGCCTGTCTCTCAGTCAGCAGTTTAATTTGCCATGCACCTCCCAGGCTGTTTTCATGGCTTGTCAGAGGTTCTGCACACCAGATTGGCAGAAAGATCATAGGGCAACCTTTGTAAATGAAATTAAGATGCGTTTGATGCTTCATACTTAGGTGATGTGTTTAGTTCATTTTAAAAAGAAAATTGTTTGAAAACACATGTTTCATTTGATGGGCAGAAATAGTTATTTGCCTGTCATCTGGCATCGAACACCAGCTCATCACCACCACTCCTGAGGAGGGAAAACAAGCATGCTTTGGTCTCTGACAGGTACAGTGTAAGTGGAAAATTGTATTTTAGTTTTTTCCTGCAGTTGAGAGTAGATCTCCAAAATGCTCCTGTATGGATGGCCTGTCCTTAAGTGTGATTTCCTTTTTTGGTGCAGTGTCGAATAGTTGCCCCACAGCAAGTTACTGGAAACAAAGTGTGCTTTAATAATGAACTATTGCAGCAAAAACATATGCAGGGTAGACGTCTGGCATGCTCCTTAAGACAGAGCTAGTGAAATCTATTTTGGGAGAAAAGTGTGAAGGATTTCCAGAAAGAAAGCTGGTGAGTGTGGAGCTCTTGCAGCCCTAGAACAAGATGTTGAAACATAAACTTCAGCTGTTCACAAGGTGCACTAAGTGCTATGCCTGCTGGAGCTTGTGTATGACAAGCACCTAGGTAGTGAGAGTCTAGTTTTAAGGCTGTAACCTTGTGACACACATTGAGGATAAAATGCTTTAATCGGCTTTTGTCCAGCTTGAGAAAGGTATGTCATCATCTCATTTGAGCAAATAGAAAATGTTGAAAGCTGACTGGCTGGCATTTTCAAAGTCACCTTTTGTTTGTAAAATCAGCAAGAAGGTATTCTTAAAAATGAGCATGGAAGATTAGGAGTGAAAAGAGGGGAAAATGTGCTTTAAAAATGTTTCCTGGTTGTTTGAGGTGTCTTTCGTCAGTTGCATTGCTTTTGTTCCAGTGTATCTGGTCTGTGTACCTATTCTATTGCAGTGATGAGAAAAACAAAGCCATGTGCTTTTAAAACAAACAAACAAACCCCTTAAACCAAAAAACCCACCCAGCAATGGTCAGTGTGATGCACAGGGTTAGTACCTAAGGCTGTTTTTATCAATAATTAGCACTTCTGCTGGGAAGGTACTGTCTTTCAAGAAACTGAAATACAGACACTAGGGATTGAGAACTGTGCTAGAAAGTTTGTATGGCATATGCTGTGCTGTCTTGGTTCTGCTCACGACAAAAAGTTGCAGGGATTGACGTATTTTCCTTTCTCTATTATCCATGTGTGCTAGATAAAGGTCTAAATGAAGCAAGAGTTTGGCACTTGTATGGAGGAACATAACATCACGGGATTTGATAAATAAGTTGAAGGTGGATGCAGGGCTTCCCTTTTGCTAGGGACCATGGATGAACTGCAGTTCCTGAGCCTGTAAGCTTTTGACGCGAGTGTCCTTACAGAAAACATCATTAAGAGGATTTATAGGTTTGAACCACTTTACATATGGGTTGCAGTGTCTCGCTGACAGTAACATAGGAAGCCAGACATAAAGCCATGAACTACATCGATTCCCAAGTTACTGTCTTGACCACAGGCCCATTCTTCCCGTGAACCACAGATGCACTTTTCATGCCACGTAAGTGCACCAAGCCCAGTCCTACTGGTGCAATTGCCTTGGTACTTCTGACCTCCCACGTTTCATGTGAATGGTAAAAACAGCTGCTGCACCTGTATTTCTTACTCAGACTTCCCCAGGGTTACCTGCCGGGGGAATTTTGCACTGTCCCAAGGGTGATGTCTTTCACAGATGCTCTGCCAGCATGTGGCAGGGCCGACACATGGAGTATGGCCATGTGTTTGCAGCGGGAAACTGTGACCCTGCTCAGAGGAGATGCTGCCGTAGATGGTCCCAGATAGGAGATGCGGTCACTGAGCCCATGAGAGCTGAATCAGTTCAGATTGAGGAGGCTGGGTGGTGTGAAGGCACTGGGTTGCCACAGGAGCACATGTGGTGTAGATATGCAATGTGGGATCATTTGCTTTTGTAATGTAGTTGGGGCTAGTGGAGAGTACTGTAGTGCAGGAGAGGACGTGTTTGGCATTACACCTTCTCAGAGACCTCAGCATCTTGTTGCTGTGTCTGAAGGAGATGGCTGGAAACCTTTGGTGGGGGGCTGATCCCAGCAGAGAATGAACATCTGCTTATTCTCTCATGCAGAAGGTGTTGGAGCCTGCAGGCTTGTGTTTCTGACAGTCGGGAGCCTGAGAATAAATGTCACTGAAAATAAGTCATATGGTGGATGATGCAAAGTTCAGGGGTGTTTCGGCTTTCATTATTGTTCTTCACTGGAAGAAATGAGGATGGTCGGACTCAAATAAGGCCTCAAAAGAGGAACCAGGCATGCTTGGGGTAAAATGACAAGCTGGAAGTTCACACCAATATTTTTTTCAGCTGCAGCTCCCTGTTCTGAGTAACTAACTACTGTGCGTGGTGGGGCTGTGCTTGTGGGCACACCTGTGCTTCAACAGTTGCAAGACCTGTGCCGCAGGTGCCAGTTACAGGAGCAGTTACAGTTTAGTAATTTGTGAGTTAGTGGGAGACAAATGGGTACAAATTAACAGTTGGTGTTAATTAGACTGCTCTGTCCTTGGTGTTTTTTTGTTTGTTTTTTTTTTTGTTTGTTTGGTTTGGCTTGGTTTTTTTTAAGCTCCAGGTAGAGACTAGTCTTCTTTTTCCTATTGGATAAGACTGTACACAATTATTACGTGAATAAATTTGGGGTAGGTCTCTAAGCACAGATTTGTAGTGATGGTTTCTTTGTTCTAAGTGCTTATCTTACAGATATGGGAACTGAATTTTTTGATGAATCACTGCATAGGGCTTTTTTTACTTGAAGTATTTGCTTTGCATAGCTAGTATCATAATATGGAGCTTTTAGAAAAAAAAGTGAAAAGAAACCTTCAGGCTCACTCATTTAGAAATGAGCTTTTAATTCTGTTCCTGCACTTACAGGATTTTTTTTTTTTAAAATATACTTCAGTACGTAATATTTTTCTTGCAATACAATCATCATGCTTGTAGCCTTATTTCAGTTACTTGTGAAACTCATTTTGAGCAGTGAACCATGCATCGTCCAGTCATTTAATTGGAAATATTCAAAATCCTCTCACTGAGAAAATCACTGACTCAGTACATATTGTTTAAATGATACATTTCAGGCTTTCACTAAGAAATGAGATTATTGACTGGATTTCAGTTAATGAAATAATAAGTTATTGTGCATTTAGTTCTCCATTTTTGAACTTGTTATCCATTTGAATAATTCCTTAGAATAAATTAGAGTACCTTAAAACCCACAGTTACTTGCACTGAAATAAAATATTACTGATGCTGGTTCAGGTTTTAGATAACACTAAAAAGGAAGCAAGGAAGCTTTTACAGAAGTATCTTGCTTCTTCTGTAAAAAACCTAATGTATTGTTGCATTTTTTTCCCCACTTTTGAGAGAACAGGGGCAGGTTCCAATGTATTTTAAATCTTCCAATGAATAAACAGTTTTGCATTCTAGAAATCCTCAGCAATAATGACAAACCCCTACTGAATTAGGGCACTTCTTCAAGCCAGCTGCTTCCTGATAATCAACATGTCACTGCAGCAGTCTGCATAAATGCTGCTCTCTAATTAGAGTTACAAGCCTTGTTGAGAGCTCACATGGCCCTTCCTCTTCATCTCCTTAAATCCTGGGCCAGGTCCCAGCCTGAATTTGCATTGCTTTGAAGTAGTTTCATATATTTAGAATCTGTGTTGGTTTCCGAGATTGAGATCAGAATCACTTTACTTACAGGTGTGGAAATTTCAGTGGAACAGAGAAAATATTTTGATTGCTTTAGCTAATCATTTAAGGAGGGCAACTCATCCAGTTTAGAAGTAGCTGGAATTTACTTTTCTGAAATATAGTAAATATTAACAATGAAATGGAATGTAGGTGCCCTTAGCCATTGCTACAAACCGTAGCTGAAAAGATGGGCTTTTATGGCAGGGGCATCTTTTGTTATGAGAACCTGGAACCTTTTTGCTGCTATCAAAGTAAGTAGGGTGTGTTTGAGGAGCTGATTTGAAAATATACCATGTGGGAAGTGTCCAGTTCTTCCTGCAGAAAGCATCCTCATTTGCATTGTGAAATGGTTTCTCTGAGGGGACCAGTACTAGTGGATGGACATGCTAAGGTTTAGGAGATGCCAATTCCAGCTGATTTGCCAGCCTGCTGTGGGAATTAGGCCTGCCTGCTAGCATTGTCTATATGAGATGTCTTTGCCATTGAACTGCCTCTCAGAACTTGTTACCCTGCTGTTCGCCTCCTCACTGAGTAATTTACAAACTATTCCCCTCTGAGAAGCCCTGCCAGGGGTGACATCTAGAGCAGGCTGTTGTAAGCTTTCTGTAAGAGCTGTCTCTGAAGGACACTTGGTGTCCAGGATGCCAGCGTTCAGATGCAGTTCTGGGTTCCTCTACTGAAGAATTCTGGCTTAGTCCAAATGCGAGTAACTGTTTTGAATGTGTCAGCTCGTGTGTGAATCTAAAGAGGAACTTGAATAAAGGTAGGAACGAAGAGGTAGAAATAATTTTTGAAGTTTAATCTGTCTTTGTCCTTTCTTTCCTTTCTGCAACATTTTGAAGGATGCACGCCAGAAGTTCCGCTCTGTGCTGGTTGAAGCAACAGTAAAACTGGATGAACTGGTAAAGAAGATTGGAAAAGCGGTAGAAGACTCTAAACCTTACTGGGAAGCTCGAAGGGTGGCCAGGCAGGTGAGAACTTTTGCCTTACAAGCTTGTGCTGGTAGTTGGAGAGCACATAGTTATTGCATTGCTTTCCTGCTATTAATAACATCGTAAGCATGTGCACTTGGCTGATGCTGGTCTGTGTCTTGGGTTGCATGTCAGCGGTGGGAATTGATGGCAAAAGTGTATTTCTTCATAGCCACAGCTGCACATGTTCTTCAGTCCAGGAACAACTACAGCAAACACAATAATGAAAGACTAGTTCTTTTCTCCTCTTATTATCAATGGTCTTTCAGAGCCCTGCTCTTTCCTATCAGTAGTTGTAATTATTTGAAAATACAGTACAGACTTTGTGCTTCTGCTTTTTCTTCTTGCTCAGCAGCCAAATGGCTGCAACTGAAAGCTGCTGGGAAAGAGGCTGGAGTAGAGTGGGCTTGGGGAAACCTCTGCAGGGTTTGGTGCTGATTAGGTTGTAATGGAACTAAATGTGTGGATATAAAGTTCTGGGATCAATGTGCTAAATGTGGCTCTGAACTGTTTTGGTTTGGGGAGAAGCTGACCTCTGCTTTCTCTACTGTCATCAGGACCTTACCTCCCTTGCCCCAGCTACCACTTGGTTATTGATAGGCCTGTGTGGCTGAGGTGAGGAAGCATGAGGCGTGGAAGTAAGGGTGTGACCTGCTGGCTGAAGGTAAAGCAAGAGAGCTTGTGAGATATCAGGCAGCCTCTCGTTTAGGGAAAAAGCTGCTGAGTGTTGAGTGTGTAGTGGCTTAGGCAGTGCTTCTTCTTGGTGTCTGTAGTGCAGTTTGCTGGTGTCTGAGGCTTTTTGTTTTTTCCCCAAGGGGAGGCTGTTCCTGGTTGCTACTTGTATTTTCTCTTGAGGCAGGGAGAGTCAGGAAGAACTGCCTAGGGCTGCTGCTTCTGTGCTTGGGTGGAAGGCTGTGTGGCTGGGCAACCAGGATGTGATTGTGTTCAAGGGATGAGTGAGACACGGGGTAGCATGTGTGAAATACATGACAATTACAGAAGGAGTTTGTTTGAGAAAATAGGTGAGGGATGAGAGGAGTCAGATATGTGCCAGATGGCAGAGGGTAACAGAAGGGGGGAGATGAGAATGCATACTCAACAATACACAGGAAAGGGAGGCATGAACACAAACTTCATTCCTTTGAAACTTGATGAAGCAGGAATTGGGTGGATGGGATGTGGCATTCAAGATAATATGTGAGTGTGTGGATGCTTTAAATTGCACTCCATTGTTTTGGAGCCATTGTCTCAGGTGGTGGGGATGAAGTGTAGGGCTTTTATGCTTAATCCTACAGACTAGTAGTGCAGCAAATAGGTAAACTCTGCTTCAAAGCACAGTGAGCAGAGTATCTACTTATCTCTATCTGCTCTGAAAGCAATGCCTGCTCATGGGGCCCATGGTGTGTTGATGGGTGATGTGCTAGAGATAAACCAGTAGTGACCTAGAGAAGTTAATAACAAAATAAAGTGCAATTTGAAAAAAAAAAAAATCCCCAAAACTCTGCCTTGAGCATGACCTTATACTTCTGTTACTGTAAATAGCTGTGTAAGGCACAGCATGCATAGGACTGCAAGAGTTATACTTGGAAAAGTCAATGGTAGAAAAGCATACTTTGCAGTACAAAAAAAAAAAATAAAAAAAGTCCATTGACTTTGAGGTTTGTAACATCAAACACTGAGAACGGTGAACTTTGCTCTCTGTCCTGAAGTTGGCAGCCCATTATGTCCTGAAAATGTAATTTTGTATTGTTGTGTCTTTGCTACCCTTGAAATCCATTCCATCACTCTAGTTCAAAGGTGCTTTGCAAGATGGAAAAGAAGAAGAAACCCAAACCACTGAAGGTCCTTCAGTTTGTAGAATTGGTGCTCTGGTATTGGGCTTGATAGAGAGAGCCATATTTTTCTCCCAATCCATTCTTTTGCTAGCTAGGTTTAAATGCCATTTATCCCAGATCTGCTAATTTGCCACACACTCAGTTTTCTTTTAATTCCTTGATAGAATTTTATTTTAATGCAGGGATTCCCCTTCTAACTGTTCATTTCACTTCTTTCCACTTTGTGTTGTGGAGCTGATCATGGAACAGAGCTCCCTGGAAGATGGTCTCTGGTTTCCCTTTGGCTCTTTTTCCATTTTAAGATTTTATTAGACAATGTGAGGGCCAAGAGGATTACTAGCATTGAAGGACAGCGAATCCATCTGGAAACTGGGAAGATTGTAAAGATTAGTAGGAACCATCAGTAAAGCATCTGCCTAAGGAGTTTTTCTAGTTTTAATTTAGCCTGGAAAAATTCCATTTAACTGGGAGCAAATACACTGTATTAAAGCAGGGAGAAGGGCTGAGTAGATAGGGAAATGTGAAACTGGAGGAACGTATTAGAATATTGACATAGTTAGATGCCAATTCCCATCTTTCTTTGATGGCAATAGCTTTTTATTTTTTATTTTTTCCATTTAAATTTATAATAACATCTAGCCTATGAAGAATTGTCTTCCTCCTCCTGTCTTTACAGTTATTTTAGAGCCATTAGGCTGCCTCCGAAAGCATAGACCCAAGTTTCTTGGAGGCTGAAACAGCTTTAATTAAACAATAAGGGAAAAATGCATGACTGTACTTGTAAGGGAAAGGGAAGTGTAAGTTCTCGTTTGTTGTTCTCAGTAAAGGGAAGTAAAAATATGACCTATAAATTTTAAGTCTTCTGGGACTAAAGAACTGCATAATTAATGACATTTGGTTTGGCAGAAATGCAGGAGTTGTTCAGAGTTACTTGCATGTAAGATGTCAGTTGCAGGGTGAGTTGCCTGATGCAAGCTGTATTAAGTCACATTGAGGAGCTTACTTTCACTTGGCACCAGCATGATTCTCTTTTGGAAATACTTGTTTGATCTATTAAGATAAAACTCAGTAAAAAAGGTATGAGGGCAGTGACATGGGGTCAGAAAAAACAGGTCACCAACTCAAGTACGACATTGGAGAAGCTTTAGGACCTTGAGCCCTGTTGTCTATCTACCCTTATCCCTACTTTTGCAATCCTGTGTTGGCAGAAAATGGGTAATTCAAAACAAATTAACTCCCCCGTGCAAAAGTCCTGTAGCATCTTGTTTGTGTGATGTTTGCCAAGAGAGCCTCAGCTTGGCCTATCTCAGGGTGAAACTTTGTTTTAACAGAACAGTGGCCCTTTAGCATTAGGATTTGAGTACTTTGCCCTCTGAAATAGCATTAGGATTTGAGTACTTTGCCCTCTGAAACAGTGAATCAGGATGCTGTCTGTTGACACCAAAGCAATAATATTGGGCTTTTGCTGAGACTGAAGTGAGAGCTGGCTAATACTCTTGCCCCTGTAGTTTTCTGCCAAGACAACTTTGTTGTGATTCCTCATTTGGTACACCAGTGGGCCTTTCGTGTTGATTGCAGGTGCACCTTACTTTTGGAGCATTTTGATTCAAACGTGTTGTTTAATGAAATTGTAAAGTTTTTCTGCTGCAAGAACTTTTTTTTGGTTTGCATATTGTCTTTTCATGTTATTCTTTAACTGCTACCATAATGGCCAGATTCAATGGAAGAACCTTGGCATATAGCAGAGGATTGTGCGTGTACATAAGCAGTAACCACATTGCAGCAATACGAAATTCTTGTAATCCAGGAGGTGGTCCAGGTTCTAAGTGTTCAAAAGATCAAACTTCCCATGTCTGTTTGATGTGGGTGTTGGTTTTTTTTTCTTTTCTTTCTTTCTTTCTTTTTTTTTCCCACTAGTAATTCTCCTCCCTGGCTGACTAGGCAAAGAATTAGACTTCTCTTGCCCAAAGGTAATGGGAAAAAAGGGTGAAGTTGCCAGGAAACATTAATAATGTAAACAGAAGTCTTGAGCTTCTGAAGTAAGGAGTGTTTTAAGCCACTGTTGACTTAACATTTTGGAGGGCTGGGGCTAGAAAGTGCCTGCACAATAGTGTTCGCAGGAGTGTCTGAGCGAGTGATAGAGCTGGGAAGTGTGTTACCTCCCCAGTGACAGCATGCCCTGGGACAGGATGCTGTGCAAGAGCAAGTGTGGTCTGTTGCATAAATCACTGGGCTGGTAGGAGCCGATTTTGTGCTGCTGCGTGGCATAGATAAATGACTTTGTCTCTCTCTTAGTTCCAATGTGAAATGAAGCTGTCAAGCTGCTGTGAAGCTGAGTTCATTAAGCGAAGTAAAAGCACTTTGGGGTCATAGGGTGAGAGGTGCCATTAAAACACTGTTATCTGTACATCATCACTTGTGAACCCGTGGACAAATTGAACAGGAGAACTTGCCTTTCTGCTTTGCTTCTGATGGAAAAAGAATCTGATAAAAAATGTGTTCTTACCCCCACAAATAAAACAACCCATGCATTTGTAGTGACCCTAAACTGAATAAAAGCCCTGGGAGTATTGCTTTTAATTAAGCTTTAGCATTTTTTGGCTTGTTTTTGGTTCTTGTTTGTTTCTTTGTTTATTTTTGGTTGGATTTTTTTGCAGGGTGAGGAGTTAACATTTTAGTCCTCAGTATTGGCTCAGATTGGGAGTAGGTGAGGATGCTTTGCTCAGCTTTAGTACTGAGCTTATTTGGGAAGGATGTTTTTTGCTTTGTGATACTCCCTTCATCTCCCCTGCCTCATTCAGCTTTTGCAAAAAAGTGTCAGAAAACTTGCCTGAGGCAAAAATAGATGAAAGACCTATGCTAGGTTACATCTATGTGTATCTCTTACTGAGGGACCCATCTGTATCATGTATTCATACAACAGTATGTTGAAGGATATGCATGTTCTGCTTCCTCTCGAGTCAAGTCTTCCTGGTTTGATTTTACAACTAATTCTTCTTTTCATGTTGTTGGCGTACTTTCTTAAGCAGCACTCTTTTATCTCAAAAGGCTTGGAAAAACACACTGGAATCAGTATGTACAACAGTTCTTCCCCATTGATGTCTAGGCACACCTGAGAGGAAGTGCAGTTGATTGTGTTCAGCAGAGACCTCTAACCTGTCCCGTGCACTGCAACTTTTTATGTTGTAGAGCTCCTTTCTCTCACCTCGCTAATAAATCTTTCTCTCATGTAGTATTCTATACTGGATTGTCACACCTGTGTGAAGAGATCAGCTGACAGAGCAAAGAGTTATTGGGGAGGAGCCTTCAGGTATTCAGATCCTGGGTCTCCATTCTACTCGCCTTCATAAAGCTCAGGAGAGCCCACTTACCAATGGGAGATCATTTCCTCTCTCAAATGTGAACTTTGGTTGGTTTTGACCAGTGGGATTAGAAGTTAATAGTGGACACCAGTAGACCAGGGTGGGTGGTTAGCTTTACCTACTCAAGTGTTTAGTGTCTAGGATAATAGTTTGGGCCTTTAATCACTAACTGTAATCAGTGTGGGGGGGATAAGTGCATGTGAAAAGTGTTCTGATATACATCCCTTCTCAAATGTGAGGGAGTTCAGGCATCCCATCTTGGGATGTTTAGCCATTTGAAAGTTATCGGGTGAATCCTGTGCCAAGGGGTTCAATGAATCTTATATTCAAAGTGAATCAGGATCAAAAGCAGCTGCTGTAATCTTGCAGAACAGGAACTGAGGAGGAACTGAGCCACTTGATGATGAGGGTGGGAGGGGTATAAGCAGATAAGCACACTTCCCTAGTTGGAAGAGTCTTCCTCAGCAGATGAGACTGATATCCTTCTTTGCGGAGATCAGGACTGCAGTGCCAGTAAATGAACAAAACTTTCCAAAGTGGCCATTCCGTCTCATCTTTTAAGTGTTCAGCTTGAGCTGGCTGAAAGTAGCAAGTATGAAAAATTACAGATGGTAACTTCCATAGCTCAGGAGACAAAAGCTTTTTAAATCCATGTAACTTGGAGGTTCAAAGCTGCCAATCACCCTTAAAATTTAATTAGGAACTGGAAACTGTGGTCTTGCCAGTGTCAATTCGTGCAGCACCCAAGTTTCCCATCCAAATTTGCTCAGTGAGTGAGAGCTGATAGGATCACAGCACCAGCTGTCTCTGTTGTGGAAAGGAGGGCAGCATTGAGTGCGGATGACAGCTCCTGGGTCCAGTTCCAACAGTGGTAAATATTGCTCTGGTTCCTAGCCACTAGATGTGTTATCCTTCAGTATATTGACTTCTCATGTCATAAGGAATCTCCTTTCCCATCCTACTTTTACGAGCTGAAGTCCTGATGCTCATGTTTTAGACAATAAGGAGTTAAAACTGATTTGTATTGTCTGGTAAGCTTATCTTGGCAAAAAAAGGTGCAGGGAGAGGGAACTTGAGAAGCAAAAATTAAATGTCAGCAGGACTGTGACAGACTTGCATTCCCGTTTTGCAACTTGCCATGGAGCTAGTAAAAAGCAAAATTATTGGCACAGTTACAGTGGAACAACCAACTGACCTTTCCTGACTGAAAGAATGTTTCTGGTTAACTGTTTAGAGACCGAATAACTATCATGTGGATTCACATTTTCAAAGGAAGGAATACAGAAACTTGAAAATTAACTTTGACAAATCTTCTACAGATCTTCCCAACTGTTCAAGAAAAAACTCAGACCCAGAGTACTTGACTGCTTTCCATTAGATCAAGTGGCTTAATGGCCAATCCAACCTGTCCTTGAACACTTCCACGGATGGGGCATCCACAATTTTTCTGGGTGACCTGTTCCAGTGCCTCACTACCTTCTGAATAAGTAATTTCTTCTTGACATGTAATCTCAGAATCTCTCATCTTTTACTTTAAAATCATTCCCCTTGTCCTATCAGTAGGACTTTTTTTTTTTTTTGCATTTTGTATTATTTATATTTTGTATGGATGTTTCTCCTCCACCAGTTTGCAATAACCAATCTAGGCTGGCAGTACAGGTTGTGTTGTTTGTGCTCTGCCTGTGCTGATAGTTTGCCCTTTTAACTGGAGATGCTGTGTGGCAGCTGCCCTGGTGGCTCTTGGGGAGCCTCAAAGAGCACTGTGAGATGGAGGAGGGAATGATGGCTGGATTAGGAAGGTGGGGTTCATGGTGTGAAAAGTGGCTTGCTCCCCTGGTCTGTAAATCAACCGTATGGAAATTGCTGTGATTTTCTTTTTAGATTACTTGCGCTGGTGGGGTGGAGAGATAGGGGAGCAGCTCCCTTCCTAAACCGGGACTTACTGTTAGTGGTTGAGAAACTCATCTGTGGGATGGAGGCTGATGTGATGGCCTCAGCTAGCACTGCAGCAGGCCAGGCACAGGAGAGAGGGAGTCAGGCAGGCAAGACAAGCCTTGCCTGGGAAGAGATGACATGGAAGTTGCTATGTGGGCAATTGGGAAGCCCAGAGCTGTGAAGAAATGGTAAGGAGATGAAATGTAGGTGAGCTGTGCAAGAAGTGGTGTCTGAAACCATGAAGCATGGAGGCTGTGGGTTGTACCTGTGAAGTTTTGTGTGTCCTTTTTTCCTGTTTGCTCCCTATAGGCCTGCTCTAGGACTGAACCCCTTCTTCCCACAAACTTTTTCATTTTTTTATTACAAAACACATCATTAAATCTTGGGGAAACCATGTCAATGTGACGTCAGTCCTCTTGAGAAATATGGAGTTCCCATTGCTGTGATCCCAGGGGGTGTTCTCAGTATATTAATTTCCCTTTCCCCATGGTGCATAGCTGGCTGCAGGGCGAAGCACCCATCTGAAGAGGAAATAAGCCAAGCAAGGGAATATGTAATTTTATTATTGAGGGTGAGGAGTCATTTCCTGGACTTCCACCAGGGAATCCACTGCGTTTCGTAAACTTTATTTCTAAAGCAGGATGTACTGTGGGTTGAGTCAAGAAAATGCTTTGGCACACTCAGAACTTGGAGTGGGGTATTTTTGTGCTCTCTGGTCATGGTTGCATGGTTCTATTTGAAACCCCCTGAGTAGTGTGAAGTTCCTACCTTGCATTCAGATGTGTGTGGCTCAGTGTTTCACTGCTGCTGGATGGAAGTTATGCTTGATGTGTTCTGTTTGCTCCACCTGAATGCTTAAAACCTGGAAATTGTATTTTAAGTCTTGAATTATGGTTCTGTTGCATTTTCCTTCAGACTAAAGTACCAACAAAGCCTAAGAAGCAGGGAGGTTAGGTAGACTTACCTGGGTCAATAAGCTAAGTTTTATCTGGCTTTTTTACATTTTTTTATTTACTTAAAGTTTAAGTATGACTCAATATGACTTTTGTATTCTGGTTCTGTCATCTGGTTGAGCAGTGTGATATTCAAGCATCTCAAACTAGCTGTCCTTAAACTGCTGAGAAGATAACAGATGTTGCCTGGTCAGATTTGGAAAGTTCTGCCAAAGATCTGATCTATGAAAGAAAACTCCTTAATGTGTTTGTCTTCCCATCAACCCTACTAATGCAGGATAGTGGGTCAGTGTGACTGGCAGGTTTTTATCCTCTTAATCCTGGGCAGATGGAAATTTGCCCCACCTTTGGGAACACTAACAATTACTACTTCACAGATGAACTGAAAAAAAAAATCCTTACCTGATTCAAATTTAGTGCTTAGTTGCTTATATTTCCTGCAGACTAGGTGGCATCTGTAGCAATATCATCTGTAAATACTATGTTCTAATTTTTAGGAACTAATTTTTAGCCAGTTGTTTGTTGAAATACCTGTAGTGTCCCTCCTTTAAAAATTAGATCTCTCAGGTCCCTCTGTGCTTTCTGTGGCTCAGTGAATGGGTCTGGTTATTTTGGGTTTGTATTTATACATCCTACAGTTTTGTTTGATGTGAGGACTATTCTGTTGATGGATGACTAGTTTGTATAAGCTATTGATGCAAAGACTGTAACTGGTTTTCTCATCGTTATTGGTTGATGTGCCTTGGAGGATTCCATTACGCAAATTTGTTAGCTGTGCACTGTAAACGTGAGGTTCTTCCCTCTTCTTATTTTGTTTGTAGAAATAGAAGAAAATGCTGTTTACTTCTGAAGAATTGTTTGTTTTAATGTTTTGAAGAATTTATCTAGAGGAGAGGGAGAAAATTACTCTCGTGGTGTCTCTTTCTCCCACTTTCCACGACCCTCCCAAAAGCCCCCATCGTTTCGCAGCTATTGTGGATGGCAGTAATACAAAACCAGGTAACTGTTCGACCTCCTCTCCATTAATTGTCAGGAATCCAATGACCTAATTATTTTTGCTACCTTCAAGAACGTTTTTTTTCTTGTTGTTTTTCTTCTGTTGTGAAATACTAAAAGTGTTGTGCAAGTAGGTCTCAAGTATTGGAATGCTGGGGTAGGTAGGTGTGGAAATACTCTCTGTTCTTTTGAGTAACAAGGAAAGGGCTAGGACAGGCAAGTTTGGGGTTTTTTTATATATGTCAGCTGATTTAGGCAGAAAGAAGTGATACAGGTGATCTGCCTACTGTGCTTAGCTGCAGATGCTGGAACTGGCGGGAAGGTATAAATAGCTCTCAAAAGGTGCTGGAATGTGAAAATAGAAGTGAATTCCTTTTCCTCTGCTGTTGTCTGAAGATTTGATTAACATCATATTGCATCCTCTTCAATTTGTTAAAACCCAAGAGATTAGATAGTGCGTTCCTTTGTGTAGCTGTAACACGTGCATAGCTATTGCCAAAAGGCAAATCTACAGGAAAAAAAAAAAACAATTTAAAGGAAAGACTGCCTTGCTTTGTTCTCTCTCTCGCCATTTCCCCTCCCAAGTTTTTCTGTCCACTAGTAAAGACTATTTCAAGAGATTGTAAGCCACAGAGAGGATAATGTGTTAAAAATAGGAGTTGGCATTTGAGCCTGGGTGACTTGAGGCCAGGGTGATATCCTGTGTACCTGTTTTGCTGGTAACTGCTCAGGGGTGGCTGCTGAAGGCAGCACAGGTCTTGCCGCTTTGGGGAAGTTGTTCACCAAACCCAGTCTTTACTGTCTGAATAGGTGGGAGTTTATTATGAAATGATAAATGCTCATGCTAGGGGCTGCTGCCAAAACAGATACGATATGGGTGTTGGTTACTGCCTTCTGGGTGTGCTTCATTATGACTTCTAGTAAAACAGTATCAATTTATGAGCTTTTGTTTGTTCTTGCTGGAAAAAATTATCTGAAGAGCCTAATTCCTGCATAGCACGTGTGGGAATGGCTCTGCATCGACAGTTTTTGTAAGAAGTATCTTTCAGTTGCAGCAAACGTGAAGTTCTACTATTAAATGAGAAATTTGGCTGCCAGGATGTAGAAGAAGTGTCCATCTCTTTTAGATGCATCTGGTGGGTGGGTGGTTGTTTTTTTTGTTGCTGTAGTTTGGTTAGTGGGGTTTTCTTTTTTCATTTGGTAAAGGGTGCTAATGGTTTGTTCTCGAAGGAGGATTTTATTGCTGTGAAGAGGAATTGACATTTTCCCTATTCCTGCTGCTACCTAGACTTTTTCCTTCATGGAATGGATTTAGGCCTTCATTTGTCCAGGGTACCTCCTGCAACTGTTTCTTTTAAGTGAAGCAAGCCTGTGAGTCACATGTGCTATGGCGTCATTTAATTCCATTCGGAAAAATTTTAAATGGTCAATGGATAGTTATCTTCAACATGTCCCTTAGGAAAATGATTGTCTCACTCTTAGCTGTGAGTGTGCAAAGATGTACAAGGTTACCCTGGGGCTTTCTTCCAGAGCATATCTCTGCTCCTGAGGATGGGCAATTGCTGGTGGGTGTGAGGCTTTCTGGGAACTGGGAGAACATGTCCAGAGCAGCTCATCAGCCAGGTGAAACTCCTACCCACATGCCTTGTTTTTGGTTTATGCCAGTATGCATGCACAAGATGTGCTTTCAGAGCCAGGCTGTCAATCCCTTGCCAACACTCTGGAAACTTCTACCTAAAAATATTTGCTGCTTTTGTGGCAATTATATGAGACAATGGTCCAGTGTTTCTCCTGAATTTATCTGTTGCATCTGTATGTGCTGAATGTTTATTATCTAGGATAATTAGCAAATCCACTAAGGTGGTGTACCTCTTGCAAGGTGCATTTGTGGGAGTTTGTTCTCTGCTTCTATATTTAATTCCAGCAAAGGAGGCTGATGCCAGGTGTAGATGAGCATGTAGAGCCTCTCTAAACCTAGAAACCATCTGTAAACCCTAGACTGCTGAGTCACTGCCTAAGCTCTCACACTGCAGGTGCATATTGCCGGTAGGATTATCTTGATGTTTTTCTCTCTTAATAAGATCTTTTACCTTGGAGAGAAAAGCTTGGAGATATTCTATGATCCCCTCTTCCAGAAGGCAGCAGCTTAATAATTTTGGCCACAAACAAGTACACAGCTAAAAAGCAGATGGCAGTGAGTGCCCAAGAAGCCTGTGCCTGGATGGTATTAGGCTGAATAATATGTCGTGCTCTGGTGCCATAGACTTGTTAATCAGTGTGAGTAACTCCAAGCAGACCAGCATCTCTCAACAACCGCATGAAAAACAAAGGAGGGGCAAAAGGCTTGGGGTAGCGTCTCCCATACAATCTCAGTGCCCAAATGAGCATCACCTCCCTATTCCTGTAAGGCAAGGAGCTAGATCAGTTAAAACCAGCGGGGAGACCAGTAAGTTTCAGAGGACTGACTGCACAGTGGCAATGGTTGGCTCAGAGGTGGTATTTTTGCCTTCGTTTGACAAGATCCTAGTATACAGCCTAGATGGGAGCCACCAGAGAACAGAGAAAGACTGGCAGCTGATTGTTCTGTCCAGTCCAGGATTTGCCTTTACAACGTTTAGGGAAATTGTATGTTTAGATATTTTATTTCCCCGTTTCCTTCTGTAGCTCCTAGAGAAGGGAGGTGGGATTCTGTCTTTGAGGAGTCCAACTGTCTGTATGCTGGTAACAGAAGTAGCTAATGCTATTTGTGCCCTGAACTTTTTGTCTCTCAGAACATGGCTTATGATCCTATCTTAAGGGAATTACACATATCACCTAACTTTAGCATAGAGCTGGATGCCTCTTGAAATATGCTTTGTAGGTCTACTCTTATTTCCTGGACCTTTTTATAGACTACAGGTTTACCAGGAAAGTAACACAGAACCAGGACTCAAGTCAGTTTTGTGACAATTAATCTTTTAGAAGAGGAGGGGTAGATGCATGTAGGGGGCCAAAAAGCCCAGCACAAGAATAAGACACCTAATAAAAAGCAGAGAGTAAGGGACACATGGCTACAGTGTTTCATAGGCAGCAGGGAGGAAATGGTTTGTCCTTCATAAAAATCTAGCAAGGCTTGTTTTCACATTTTCTTCTTCCTCTACTTTGCCTTCTCTATCCAGTTAAAAATCTTCAAATCTGCTTTTGAAAAAGCAGATTTTAAGCCATGTACAACTGTAGAGCTTTACAATAAAAAGCTTAAAGAATTGAGGGTGTTTCAGACTCTTGAGAGACTGTATGTTCTGTCAGTAATGCAGTCATTGCAGATTAATGTGTAGCTCACAAGGCTTCATAGGTCTGTCAAAATGAGGTCACTCCCAAGGCTTTGGATTTTAGAAGTTGTTTATAAAACTTTTACATGGCCTATAGCAAGAAGGGGTTTCTGGTGTTTTTTACTACTTCTCAGTTCTGTTTTGGCTCGGAGTTTTTAGGCTGTTGGGAGAGGGGAAAGGAAGGTCATGGTCCTTAAGAAAAGCAAACAAAACCCCTACCCGCAATTACACCACTACTCTGTTTATTCAGGAAAATGTGACTGGGAATCTAGGAGAACATTCAGCGTCACTGCAAAGTTTTTGCAACAATGTTCTTTGGGTTTTGAGAAACTGTAAGAAAGAATGATGGTATTTGATATAAATACTGCTTGTACAGGACCTCTGGAGGTCATCTGAGCCCAACTTCCTGCTCAAAGCAGAACTGTCACATTGCTGGATAGCATCAGCCATGGCTTTGCCAAGTCTTGAAAACCTCCAGAGATGGAGATTTGTGAACTCTCTGTGGGTCACACTACCCTCCTGATAAGAAAGACTTTTTTTTTAGTGTGCAACCTGAACTTCCAAGCTGCTGTCTGTGGCTGTTGCTCTGTGTTATACCATCCAATACTGCTGAGAAACATTCATTTGACCCTGTCTTCTTTACAGCTCTCCTTCAGGTTTTAGCTGGCAGCTAATTACATTGCTCCTTAGTCTCTTCCTTGGCAGACTAAGTAAACCCACATCCCTCAGCACTCCTTGTAGGAGTTGTTGTAGGCCTCCACCCTATCTTGACATCCCTTTTGAACTGAGGGCCTGGATGTAGTATTCAGTATGCAACCTCACCACCACTCATTTGGGAGGAATGATAACTTCCCAGGATTGGCCAGCTATAGCCCTCTTAATGTAGCCCAGGACGTGGTTTGCCTTCCTCCCAACAAGACTGCACCTTTTCAGCTTTTTCAGCCTGACACCTGTTGTAATGCTCAGGTCCTCTTTGGTGGGGCTGACCATGGGATTATTCCACCCCAGGGGCAGGACTCCATGTGTCTCCTTGTTCAACCTTGTAAAGTTTGTCTTGTCCCAGTCAAGTTTCACAAGGGCGATCTGGGTTGACGTTCTGCCATTTGCTTTTTCAACCACCTCCTCTGACTTAGTGTCATTTGCAGATTTACCGTGGATGCAGTTGTGCCGGTATTAGGATTGTTATTAGGATGTTGAGCATTATGGGCTCTTGTGTTGATATTTGAGCTGCTGCTCCTGTTAAGGGCTGCCAACTGCATTGAAACAGGTTGAGGAAAACTGGAGCCAAAATATCAGCACTCAGTGGCTGGTCACTGCGAATGGTGCAGCGACTACTCAACTGCCTTCCCTCTGTAGGCTTCTGAATTACTGAATCTACTGCAGTATGGATAAGACAGGTGTACTGTGGTCAATGAGTGGTGATCCTGCTGTCCTCATCCCTGCCAGAAGCTTGTGCAGGATGCCCTGGTGCAGTCACTGCGATCAGAGTGATCCCTGAAGACAGGCAGTACTACAGCAACTCTGGTGAGCAACTGATGGAGTAAAACTCCTGTTTTAAAATATGTTGTCTGTTATAATTTGCACAGCAAATTAACTGTTGGATGCTGATAAAAGAATGAGGGGAGACCAGAATGGAAACATCTGAAACTTGCTTCCTTCTGAAAAGTGTGACTGGAACACAGTTAGTCATTATCTATTTGATAGTAAGCAAGTACACGTTTGCTGGTAGCAATTAAACTATTGTTTTAAAGATTAATGAGTGGAAGAGACATTGCTTTCACAGTGACAAGTGCCTTCTAGAGCAAAGGCCTTGGGCCTGCACGTGGTGTTCCTGGTGCTTTGTTCTGAGCAGCAGCTGTGTGTTCCCTTCATGTTCCAGCTTACAGTGATTTCACAAACAGAGAAATTGTTCGTGCCTTTCATTGCCAATAACGCAGAGATGCTGAAATAAAGTGGATGTCAAGGCCTTGGCAGTGCAGGATGAATTAGATTCACCTGGATAAATGAGAAGCCAGTTTTTTAAATACTTGAAAATATCGGATCTTTACTGACTGCCATTTCTAATGGGAAATCTGCTGGTTAGGTTATTGATGTCCTTTCCATGAATTTATAAACACTTGTGATCTGGCCTTCTGGTGAGGGAGGCTGGCTGAAGGGAGAAATTCTGTATAGGCTTGTCTCCACAAAATTTAGTCTCTGCATCTGTTTTTGGCAGCCTGGCTGGGCTGTCAGCTGCGTGCAGGTGTGTTCACGTGTCAGAGGCTGAGCAGTGTCTACTAGGGTGTATTAGATGTCAGCTAACCTCAGAGGAATGCTGTAGTTGTGTTGCACCGTGTTTCAGTGTCAGTGATATTGTGCAGAAAGAAAAACATCAGAGATTAGATGAAATGGAGTATATGTCATGGATTCAAGCTTTATATGTTAGGGTGGGGAAAAGTCCTCTATTAGGTCAGCTGGGCAAGGGCTCTGACTACAAAGAGGGCTTGGGTCAATAAAAGCTATGTGAACCAATCAGAAAATTGTATTTCATAATTAAAGAGTACAGGTTGTTTTCTGCTTTGAAAATGGACAAGCAGATGTCTGTATGCTGCTGCCAGTTCCAGGAGGACTACATTTGAAAAAGTGCCTGGGCTTGTTTTCTTCTGTTAGCTTGCCATGGCCTAGCTTTTTTTGTTTTCATCCCTATCTGTAACTAATAACATAATCCAGACATTGTTCATGGTTCTTTTCTGTGCAAGGCCTAGTGTAGGCTAAGCAGAGGAATGCCCATGAGAGTGCAGCTTTTGTACCCCAGAAGGGATTGGTTGGTATTGAGCACCTGTGAGCAATACATTAATATCTTGCAATTATAAACCCTGTCAGCGCCCCTTTAATTTTACATAATTTTTATTTTCTAAGTTGACATGTTTTATACTGCAGTGCTCCATTTGCTTCTGTGAGTGCTGTTACTGTGTGTCACCTTTGAGTCCTTGGGAGCTGCCTGGGAAGTTCAGGGCTGTGCCTGTTGGAGCCTGGGCTCCATAGCATATGAGGTCTTGGCCATGAGGAGAGGTCTGAGTGGGCAGAGCAGGACTTCTGGATGTTCAGCTTGCTCTGAGGAAGGAATTGTTGTGGGAGATGTATTTGTAGCAGGTTGCTTGCAGAGTACTGAGTTGCAAAGGAAGGATGAACAGAGCAAGTTGATGATGATGAACAGATAGAGTTGGTGTCTGTGTGGATGGCCTGTGACAGACACTGCTGTGAGGGTGGGATTCTCCTTAGCTTAAATCTCTGGCTATTTGTGGTTCTCAAGGAGTCCCGTTTTATATTCTACAGGAAGGGTATGTGGTGGTGAAGACATTCAGTTGAGCTTCCTGACAGAAAGCACTGATCATGAGCCACAATGAGCAGTGTCACTGTGGCAGTGGGAGCTGGGGCACAGACCCCCAGTTCCCGAGGTGTCAAGACTTTCTCATTTTCCGTGAGGGGTTCCACTGGCCTAGCTCCTTCTGACTATTTTGAAAGAGATCCTCACTTTTACATCAGATGGACTCCATCAAGCACCAGTGATAATGTGTGACAGGCAGAAAACTGACATCCTGCTTGCCTCCAACCTCCCTCAGAGCTTTTTGTCCTCATCCCTAGTACATTTTCCCTTATTCTACCCCAGGGCTAAACCTCTCTCAACTCAAATACAAGTTTGTGATGAAAGAAAAATAGCCTAGGTGAATCAGCCATTCATTTGAATTTTGAATTCTTACCTTTTGAGAGAAACAGCCACTGTCTAAAGTTATAAACTTCATATGCAATGTTAGGAGATTGGATGGAGATGTGAGCTCCTGTTCTCTCTGGTTTTAAAAGCACATGAAGAACGTGGCTACTCTCTCTTCCATCAAACAGAGTGACCTGCAGGCTTGGGACCGAGAGCGTGAGAGCAACCTGTCGGTGATGGTGCAGAACAACTTGTACATCCTGGAGGGAGTTTTAAATGAAGCCTAATTATTGAGTAACTCTACTAACAAAAAGTGTTTGGGTATCATTTTTCACATTGGCAAAGCCACAAACTTGTTGATGTTTTTCTAATGACGAATGTATCATTCTTTACCCTAGAGTTTGGCTTTTACTTTCTAAGGCTTTCAGTAAGTTGCTTAAAGTAAAAAAACTGTAGATTGACTTCAGATAACTGTTGAAGCTAAATTGCAGTTTGGACTAACTGTGTTGCTTAAAAACAAAACTGTTTCCAAATTGCCACTGCAGAGTAGTATTCAACAAATGCAGCTGGGAGGGAGTATTTAAGTATGGTTTTGTTTCAGTTTTCATTTGCCCACACTGTTACAGGGCATGAAGCATAATGGATTTTTGGCCCAGAGTTGTTGGCCTGGCTGTTAACAGCTTCAGCTCTCAATGTCCTATACGTCCAGGTGCAAGTAGAAATCTAGCTGAATTGTAAATTTGGCTTCTGGTTTTCTTATAATAAAGTCCACTTTCCTGCTGTGGAGCCAATTGTGCTTTAGAGGCTTCATCAGAAGAGCTACTAGTCCTGCAAGCTACCACTAAATGTTGTTTTCTCTGGAGATTTAGTAAGTCAGCTCCTAATGCTCTGCAGGCTTTTTGCTAGCTTAGATGTCTTGATCCCTGACCCGGGTATCTGTGCCAACAGAAACTTTCAAGTGCTGATGCAGTTACGGTGAGAAAATTGTACTTCTCCTGTGCTCGCATTGCCCCTGGGATCTGGTTTTACTAGAGTTTCGAAAGCAGTTACTTGCTGATGAGGTTCTCTCTGTACTAGGAATGGGTCTCCAGTCTGTTTCCATGTGTTTATAAGTTGTTTCTTGCATGGGCAGGCCTGCTCATGTAGCGAGCCAACCATGGAGTTTGAAACTGCCTTCACAGCCTTATTGCTGGAAGTTATTGGGACCTGGCTCTCTCTGATAGAGTCTTCCATGAAAATCAGTCCTGCTCTTCCTCCAAACATTTTCAGTACTGTTCTGGAGTATTTAGTGCAGGCTCTTACTGGAGTCTTGCATTTTATTTCACTTGTTAAAACCTACCTCAAACTATTTTTATGGGAAACCTTTGGCCTTTAGTTGTATTTGATTCCTTTGCTAGCGTAGGTCAAACTTACTGGAAGTTAAAACCAAAAGTTTTGAATTTCTTTGAAAATTCAGTATAGGTTATTCTTTGCATCCATTAACATTTGGCCCAAAGCTCTGTGCTGCTTTGGAATGTGCAGTTCTGCATGGAAATTAACACTTTCATGCACTGGCTCTTCACCAAGGCTTTAGGCAGGGTGGTGTGGTGTAAGCTGCCTGAAAGCAGCCAAGTTGAGATGAATTTCTTCTCTGTGCAAACACCACGAACCACTTCAGAAGGAAATGCATCAGGGACCTTGGTTGGAAGGAAATTACTGCACCGATTGTGATGAATTTTATTTCCCTCTCTAGCTAGTAACTGAAGGACCTCTGACACATAACTTCTATTTTTTCATGGTCACTTTGGGGTGAAGTACCTCTCTTTGTGAGAGGGGGAAGGAAGTAAGAAAAGCTTGCTGCTATTTCAAGAACTAGTGAGGGAAACTTACTGTATTTTATTTCCTTTTGAGACTTGTGTTTAAATTAGGAGCCTGTCTCCCCTGCCGTGGGGCGGGGAGGGAAGGGATTTTTCCATTACCGTTACAGATAACTGTGGTGTCTCGAGTGTGAAGGTGTTTGGTGCAGCTGGTGTTGAGGAGGTGTAGCCAGCTGTTTGCTGGAGAAATGCACCTTTGTTCTACTTATTTTGTATCAGGGATTTTTAGCTGCTGCCCAAATGACCACCGTTTCTTCACACTAAAACCTCTTTGTTTATTCATAACACTTTATCTTCCTCAGTTTAGTATTCTGTTTATCAGACTTTTCTTCCCAATTTCATTCTCAGACTCCTTCTATATATATCATGATATATAAAGTTTTATTCATTATTTTGTCCTGTCAGTCACATCTGGTCAAAGACATTTCTTATAGGTAATGAGACGGAGTAATCCTGGTTTATTTTTGAAAAGTCATTGAAGTGTAAATGAAAACTGTCTTCATAGTGCTGGACATTCAATTAATTGAATGTGAGGCTTACATTGTAAGGGAGGTGTTTCACTGCAAAACAGCTCAAAAATATTTCTTTAAATAGAAATTTGTGAAATAATTATTGTAGAAAAATTCTGGTAAAGATTTTACTTTTGAGCTAAACAAGGTATTTGTGTGTCAACCTCAAAACAGCTGCAGAGCAGTAAAATTCTGATACAGCAAATGAACACATAAGCCTCAGAAATAAAAAATTTCTAATGTAGGAAAACAATGTGAAATCTGCATGTTTGAAAGCCTGAATGCTAAAATTACTACTCATTCAATGATAACTATAAAAAGAGAGGATATCTCTATCTTATTAAAAAAAACCCCACAACAAACAAACCCCAGACAGCACCAGTAATTTGTTTATGAATATTCTTTGTCTATTTACTGTAAAGTCACCTATTTTGAACACTTAGTACTCAAGTGTGACACTGCTGAACTCTGCTATGGTACTACTGAAACCTGAGGTTTAACTGGCATTATTTCTGCTCTATTGGCTCTCCCCTTTTGGGCTGAATAGGCAAGAGTTTGCTGCTGGCCCTGGAGGGCTGAAAAGAGGAGGTGGCTCCAGCCTGCAGGATGGGATGTGAGCGTTTTACTTGGGGACTGTTCAGAGTTGGATTTGGACATGGTGAAAGCCTTGTGAAAACCTTCAGGAGAGATGGTGGTCTGTACATGCAGTGTCACTGAGGGTTTTTTGGTCCAAAACAGAAGAGATCACAGCTCATTGATTAGATGGCTTCTAAGCAGTGCTTGCTTTGCTGGGAAGGTTGTGGTATATTGTTTTGGAGGAGTCTTTTCTCTCACAGCAAGAACCATGGTTCACCAAGAGCCTATTCTCCCCTGCTTCCATGAAGACACTTGAAAGTGCTTCCTTCAAGCTCAAACCTTGTGTTAGTTTCCTTAAAAGAAGCAGCAGTTTCCAAAGGACATAGCAGGGCCTTTATCCGTGTTTTACATGCGTTGCAAATTCCCTTGGTTACTTTTGTGTCTGTGTACTGGGGACTTACTGCACCAGTTGTGTCCCAGCGATAGCAAAGTAGAAGAATGTCCAAAGAATTAGCATCCACTGTCTCAGAAAACTTGTTTGTGCTTTATAGCAAGGTAATACTTCCAGAATATTTCTTCAGTGTGATTAATGGTGCATCAGATAAAAATCCACCCTGACTAAACTCAGGGAGTGCCATTCTCACTGTATTCTTGACATGCTACAAGTTTGCTATTGCGTTTTCTTTTGTTTTGTTTCTCAGTGATTAAACCTTCATCTTAAGGTATTTATCTCTCAGCCAGGTGCTTATTTGTAGGCCATCAGCTCCGTGGTTTTTTGACTACAAACACCATGAGGCAGTTCTAGGCAGATTACCTCTTTGGGTGGGAACTGCTGTCTTAGCAGTACTTACTCCAGTGAGAAATATGTGCCACTTCCAAGTAAAAGGTTGTGAAACAGTGACGCTGGTGTGGTGCTTTTAAAGTCTTGCGATTAGTGTTGCAGACCTTCTAAACGTGACTGCTTAGAACTTTTTTTTTATTTTTTTATGTTTTGTTTCTTTAGGCACAGCTGGAAGCTCAGAGGGCAACTCAGGACTTTCAGAGGGCCACTGAAGTGCTGCGTGCTGCGAAAGAGACCATTTCGCTTGCTGAGCAGAGGCTTCTGGAAGATGACAAACGTCAGTTTGACTCTGCCTGGCAAGAGATGCTCAACCATGCTACTCAGAGGGTAATACAATTGCCCCAGCACCTGTCTTTTCCATATTTTGTGTTCTCCTGTGGTGTATGAGGCTTAGTTTCTGAAAGAACAAATTTTTGTTTTGATCCAGATACATGACGTGTAGGAAATGAAGCTGTGAAAAATTATGAAGCCTAAGATTAAATGATCTGGGCCTTAGGCTTCTTCTGGGACAACTGTATTTCTCTGTCTGGCTGTCCTAATAGCTAGTGGAGTAGCTCTGTACAGGAAAAAATAAATAACCATCTATATTATAGGGATAACAGATAAACTTAACACATATCTGCATTTGGAGTTGTGCCAGAATAATTGCACGGAGATGGCTATTCCTGAATACATGTGTTATGGGGAGCTCTTACTCTGGAAAAACAGGGACATGTTCCAATTTTAGTATAAAGGGTTCTTAGTATGGAATAAGTTGAATAAGGCACTTTGCTTCAGAAATGCGTGTTTGAATGTAGAATTACTTGAAAATTTGTGTTGCGTTTTAAGCTTGCATTCTGCTTCATCCTGAATTAACTTTCAAATTTAGACAAGGTCTTACCTCCTTTGTAAAGTCTTTTTAAACTTACAGAAGAGCTGCGCCATCTAACAAAGAAAGACGGTATTCTTTCTAACAACTGTCAAGAAGAATTTTCCTGTCTTTTGCTGTGTCTCTTTTTTTCCTGTCTATTAAAAAAAAAAAGGCAGAAAGGTTTAACATGGAAGAACCAAAAATCAAAGTTATCCTTATGTAAGAGTTTCCTTAACATGCTAGTGAAGCTGAACTTGCTATTCCAAGTATGCTAGCGTGCCATACAATGTTCATATTGTCTCGCAGTTCTCAATGCAGTAGCTCTGTTCTGTAGCAGAAGCTTCTGATTTATAAGAAAGCCTCTATTTCAGGGTGAATTGTAAAACGCAGCTGCCTGACGAGGAAACGGGGAACAGAAGGGATGTTGGCTGAGTGTAGGGGAGAGATGGAAAACCTGGTATATATTAAAGAAAGAGAAAACGAACTCCAGGGTATTGTTTGTGTTATTGTCCCTGTTATCACTGGGTATTTGCAGATCTGGTAACCATTGTGTGTTTCTTAGGGGAGCCCCCCCTTTGCACTGAGTGTGTGTCAGGACACCAGCAGCTGTCATTTTCCCTAGTTGTTATCCCAGCTCAGTAGGAGCAAAGTCCAGAAATGCATCCGCAATTTTTGATTCTCAGAATTGATAGGTGAGAAAACTGGAAGCATCTAAGGAGTTGCTCAGATCCTCCTGACTGCTCAGCTGCTGAGTTCTGGTGGAGAGTGACAGCAATCACGTGTTGGCCACTTCTCTCTGGCTGGTGTACCACAAACTTGTGTTAGGGTGAGTTAGTGTGAGTGTGGGTGTGTTGGTGAGGACAGAAACACTAGCAATTTTGAGAGTTCAAACAGATTCTTCTTTTCATTGACTATCTCAAGGGGATCCCTGCGTCCTTCTACAACCCTTAATCTTTCCCTGCTGGTCTGTGATAGGTGTACACCTGAGATGAGCAAACCCAGTGATTTAGAGCAGAAGATGTCTGCTGACAGTGTTTAGAGTCATGCTGGGGGTGTTGATACTTATCATCACAGAATACCTGCTTGTTGGGGGACTGATTCAAGGCGTAATGTCTCTGATTTGTTACAACTGAACAGTAAATAGGAAACTCAGATTTACTTACTGCAGCTGTAAAATATCCTGGGCACTGAGTGGACTGCAGCTGAGGGCTCCTTGAATAGACAACTTGTAACCCAGCAATTCCTGGTGCTTAAAATAGCCTGGGTAAGCTCAGTTCCCAGAAAACACCCACCTGCACCTTTCCTGGGTGTAGCAGTTTGTGAGAGAGTTACATGGAAGTTTATCTCATGATTTTCATTGGCCACAGTGGAGGTCTTGAGGCTAGGGCCAGAGCCAGGGAGGGTGAGAATGCTGTTGGAAGTCCTGACTGAACAGACCCAGCATTAGTTTGTTTGGAAGGCTTGACTGAGTTTTACATCTTCTTTAAGAGGGGAGTGAAAACTTCCTTGTCTTCAGGGCATGCAATTAATGAAGTTCTTAGTGTTCAGTGATGCAAAGAGAATAACTGGGATCTCAGGGAGCAGAAAACTTCATCGTTCCCTACCAAGCTGAGGGTGAAAACAGATTGGAGGATGAGGTCTACTAGAACAAAAGTTCTCCTTGACTGCCACAGTGTTGCTGATAACTCAGATCATCAATTGTTAATTACATTACAAATCACTAATGGAAAATGGTTCTGAGAGTGAAAGCTGAGGGTTAAGAAATAGAATTCTTCTACTTACATGTGTAAAATCACTCTTTGAGAAAGCTTTTCAATTCTAGTTATTTGGATTTGCTAGCTTTTTTTGCATGTGTTTATAAATGGCAGTTGTACTGGGCAGAGAATAATCTTGTAGTGGGCCTTGTACAGCAAGAGCTCAACTACAGAAAAGCACCTCTGAGCCAAGTGTTAAAAGTGGCTACTAATTAATTTGTTTCTCTATTGATAGAAATGTCAGGCAAGAGTAAAGTGTTTTTATTTGCTGTTCTTGGGCAGAGGCAGTAGGTTTTTTTGAATTAATCTGAAATTTGGAACAAAACCTGAGCCCCGTAGCAGCTTTGTAGCTGACAAACACCACAAACAAAAAGAATAAAGAAAAAGGGTAAGCAAGAGAGCAAACAAGAAACTGATTTCTTATACAGCCATATGTGGAAATGCTGCCAGGTTAGTTTTGCACATGACCCAATTGATATGGACAAAGACTTGGGTTCCAGAGTACCAAACAGGAAATGCTGTTTCCAGACCGTCACTGGGAGGAAATAGAGATAAGGGTTACATGTTGTAAATTGCTTTTTGGTGTCTCGATAGACTGAAAAGCTATTAATGCTATTTTTGATGTAACTATCTAACAGAGTACTGTAAACAAGGCTTTTATAGCCACTTCTGCAGAAAATCATATAATTCAAGTGATGCAAAACGGAAGAGTTACAGAAATTTTTGTTTATCCTGGGTGAGCTGGAAGCATAACCTGTGGAAGGTCTTTCTATTCATGAAGCAGACAGAAGCAGCATGAGCAGGTACAGGGAGTACAGGCTGTCACTCAGAATTTTTTACACCTGGTAGTTTGAGCTACATTTCCAAAGGAAGCTGGGTGCATAAATAGGAGCTGGATGCCTGCCTGCCTCTCTGTGAAGATGCAACTAATCCCTATAAATGTCTGTGCTTGAGCTGTGTTGACAACAGTGAAGCACTGGACTGTGGTGCAATCCTGCCGATCAGGCAGCTGCTTTACCCACTTCTGTTCCTAACATGATGTGTATTTTGGGGTAAAGTCCTGTGGGTTTTTTCCTAGATGTCCATTTCTCCACAGATATGAAAAGTGTAATGACAGGCTGGAATTTAGCTCGTCAGTGTCATGTATCTAGAACATGACTTCGTATCAGAGAACTTGGCAAGAGTTCCATTATGATGAAAGGAGGTCTGATCAATTTGTTGATAGTTTTTGCAGAACAATTCATGTGACCAGAGGGGTAAGTTCATTTTAAAATAAATTCTCTGTTGATTGTAATAGAAATGTAAGATAACGTCATGAGCTTTTGACCTACCTAGAGAAGAAAAGCACTGTTCACTCTTAGCCATTGGCTTACTGGGTTTTTGGTGTGTCTTTAAAATTTGGAGATTATGTTTTTGGGAAGTGAAGATGTGTTGCCTGTCTGCTAGTACCTTGAATATAATGCTGCAGTTTGGGGTGCAGAGAGCAGGGCAATAAAAGGGCCAAATGATGATAAATTTTGGAGGGATGGAGGGGAAAGGTCTTCACATTTATATTCCTGTAGAAAATAATTCATAAAGGTGTACAGAAGGAAAGTACTGACAGATGTGTTACCTCTAGTTTGAGACAAGCTGGAGCAAGAAGGAAGATTCTTCATGAATTTCAAGAGAAATTGCTAATTTCTATTTGCTGATGCAATCTGCAGTCTTAAGAAGGTTCTGCTTTTACAGTATTTCCTGAGATATGTTCAGTTCATAAATTCTGGCAGGGAGAAGAAATGTTTTGGCTCTTGATCATGAGACATTTTAAAAATGAAAGGATGAGGGCAGAGTAAAGAGAGAGGAGGCATGGTCCCTCTTGGATTAATTTGGCTTGTGAAGCTCCCTCTGATATTACACCATGAAGTGCCATCTGTCAGTGTAAAATGTGTGGGTGCTTTCATGATGTAGAGAGGAGAGATACTTCCTGAAGCTAGAAAAACTTTGAAAAAAAAGGGGAGAAGAAAAGTCTGAAAGAAACAACAGAAATACTACATCCTTCCTTGTCCTAATCTCTCTGTCACTTTATCTGGGAAATGCAGGGATTCTATGCAACCTCTTGTATTGTTGATTCTCTCCTTCTGGTTTACCCATCTTGTATTGTCTCTTTCTGCTTTTACAATCAATTTAATTTTTTGAGAAAGAAACAGTTGTCCAGAGTAATCTGGCTTAGATGGTCAGAACTCCATTGATCAATTTTTACTTTTGCATCTGCTGTTATTACTGAAATTTTGCCTAGAGTCCATTTTTTACTTCAGGTCATGGAAATATTTTGGGTGGAACAAAGCTTCTCACCTAGACTTAATCATGAATATATAGTCTACACTGACCTTTCTTTCCCAGACAACTGGTTTGGAAATAAAGGGTTGGGAAACAGAGAAGAGGAATTGATCGATACCTGTATTGAGGGTTTTTACTTGTTTTGTTTTCCAGTAGTTGTATCTTTATAGCCTGTGATACTTGGGAGAGTGACTTCTGCCTGAAGTAGGTGATCCAGTAGTTAGGGACAGGTGTGGGCTAAGAAATGTCCAGTGAATGCGTGGGCATCCTAGAAATTCATCCACTCTGGATGTTTTCATGTAAGAGTGTGTCTCTTGCTCACCGCAAGGGTATGAATGGCAGGTACCATGTAAGGTGGAAAGATGTGCCTTGAGCAGTCTTCATTTGAAGAGGTATCATCCTCGCTTTTATCCCTGCCTTTTCTAAGTGATGCTGTTGCATCTATGATGGCTTAGGAGCATCTGCAAGGCAGGTTGGTGGTAGAAGTGATTCAAGCACTTCTATTGGACAAAACAGCTTATTTGGTAACTGTGATCGAAAGTTTGTGTACAAGTCCACATAACACTGCTTCCTGCCCCTTCCCCCCGCAAATGTATTGGTGCTGACAAAAAGTACTTCTTTCCCGCACAAGCCTGTCTGCCTTTTTCTAAGCCCTTTTTAAGAGGAGAGGCGTTTCTCTAGCTGGTCTTACGTTGAACCTTCCAGATGTAGAGGTGGCAGCACTGTTTGCAGTTTGTCCACCTGCCCTGATGGACAGCTCAGCCTTGGGCGTGCACCTTGAGCTACTGTCTCTGCAAACTTGTGGGAGTAATGTGAGTGTGATGAGAGAATGCCCATAGGAAAAACAAGGATGTGGGGGGAGAGAGTTTTTCTTATATCACTGATTTCTCAAAAAGATGAAGTATATGGCCTTTTTTCCCCTTTTTTCCTGGAGAAGGTAATGAACGTGGGTATATATGGCTGACAGCAAATGTCATATTTTGTCAGATATTTTGAGGTGATTGCAGTCTATCGTTCTCAAATCCCAGTTCTGCAGGGTTCAGCATTTCTGTGATATTTGATATGAAAGGTATGAAAAACCAACATGATACTGGACACCTGACCTGCTTTATGACCCTGATGTTTGTAGCACTTATCATGTGATTTATGCCAGATATCAAAGGTTATGCTAATTTAGCCCCAAGAATGGATGCGAGGGATTGAAATGTAATTGAGCATTGACAAATTCCAGTCACTGTTATTTTGTAGCTTCTGGCATTTTTAAATTGCATTTTCCTTCCCACACTATAAAGGGGTAAACCACCTTCTGTGCAGTCTTTAGAGATTGCGTTTTCATTTAAGATACTTCCACGCTAAAAGCAGCCTTGTCTGACATGTTTCACTAAGGAAAGTCATTGCAGAACCCTGGCTTTCAAACAGTTGTTTGAGATAAGAGGCTGCAGCTTGTTTTCAGCATGCAGGAGAGAGTCTGTTATGAACTTGATGATTTCTTTTTCTCCCCTTTCTTTCAAAGTAGATGCCTTATATATATATATATATATAAAATAGTTGAAGGGCATTGGAGTTGAGTATATTATTTTATATCTGATCCAGAGATCCCTTGGAAATCTTTCTTTCTTATAGTTTAAAGTTCTGTAGCAACTTCTTTGTTTAATAGTGAGTGGTGTGTGTAGATGAGCAAAAGTTGCCTCCAGTTGTGGCGAGAGCTACTAGTTGATGCTGATGCAGTGCAGCTTTGCCAATTTCTCACTTTTCATTTAGGCATCAGAAAGGACAACATGACAGTTTTCCTGAGAGGTAGGTCAAAGTTGACCATCTATTTTCCCTGTTCAGTTCAGCCTCAGGGCCAGGAGGACTAGCATACTTTCAAAAAAACTGGGGTTTTGTGGGTGAGGTTATTTAAAATCAAGATATCTTGAATTTTCGTTCTCTCTGGATCTGAGAGCTCAGATACACAGTCTAGTGGTACAAGCCAGTTGGAACACATTGGCTAGAAGTTGTGGAGTAGTTGGTATCACAGCTGAAACATTTCAAAATCCAGTACTGGAGAAAAAAAAAGTCCTGCCATTTTTTGTCTGAACACTTTCATAACTGCAAGAAAGGAAGATTGAAAAAATTGCCTGCTTTCCCATCATTGCCAAACCAACAGGGAGATGTCACCACTTTTCTTACTTTAAACAAATCAGTCACCTCCTTGTCTGAATCTTGACTGCTAGTGCATTTAATAAAACAAGTTTTCTGACTTACACCTCTGACATCTCGAATTTGGACAATAAAAGTACCCTGGATAGAGTTACTGGCAAAGTGCGAATATGGGACATCAACAGTGTAGCTAATGGAGACACATTCACTTTTCCTGGTTTTTTTAGCTTTTGTAGACTCCTAATTGCTGCAAAATGCCATGGCATTTTTGTGCGTGTTTGTGAAGGTCTGAAGAAATGGTTACTTGAAGAATTTTTTAGCTTGTGTTGCAGGGCCACAGCCTGACTGCCTGGGGAAGGTCCAGGCTGGCCTTAATCCCAGCACTGCCAAGTCCACCACTAAACCATGTCCCTAAGTCTGCAAGTCTTTTAAATACCTCCAGGAATCATGACTAAACCACTTCCTTGGACAGCCTGTTCCAATGCTTGACAACCCTTCAAGTGAAGAAATTTTTCCTAGTATCCAGTCTAAACCTCCCCTGGTGCAACTTGAAGCCATTTCCTCTTTCCTGTAGCTTGTTATTTGGGAGAAGGGCCAATCCCCACCTTGCTACAACCTCCTTTCAGGTAGTTAGAGAGACCAAGAAGATATGCCCTTGAGCCTCCTTTCCCTGTCTCCCTCAGCCGCTCCTCATAAGATTTGTGCTCCAGACCCTTCAACAGCTTTGTTGCCCTTCACTGGACACGCTCCAGCACCTCGGTGTCTTGATACATTAGAACAGTGGTCTGGTCATCACGACAGGTCTGCTGGTTTGCACGATAGGGGTGTCAGCTCAGGGCTCCAACCTCTGCGTTTTCAATGTTGAAACCGTGATTTGAGGCTGGCCAGCTGTTCTGAGAGAAGAGCCATCTTGGACATGCTGTTTTCCAGTGATTTAGGTGGAACTGTATTTAAGTCTTCCCTCTGCTCAGCCCTTTCCAGAGGGATGGGAGTGCAGCCGGGGGGCTGAGCGACCTGCCAGGACTCCCCTGGGAAGGCCAGGCTCGTGTGAGAGAAGCAGGAGGGAACAGAAATGTCACTCTTAAGTGTAACTGGGTAACTTCTGCTAGCGCTGCTCCACTCGTGAATATCTAACTTGGTTTAAAAAATGGATGATCTCAAAATTTGAGGCTCTTCTGAACTTCCTGTAAGAGATATTATGTGAGAAGCTGCATCACCTCTGTCATACTAACACAGTGTGAGCAAATCTGACATACTGCTGCTCTTTTCACAAAAGATTTTTAAGAAGGTTCATTGTAAGTAATTTTTTTCCTATATTCGCACTTTCCTGACATGGGCTGATTGGAGAGATTATGAAGTTGCTGTTAATTAAAAGGATAAGAAATGGATCATTGTGTCTTGACATTCAACCTGTGTCTTTCCCTCTTGAAGGTCATGGAGGCAGAACAGACCAAAACAAGAAGTGAGTTGGTTCACAAGGAGACTGCAGCCAAATACAATGCTGCCATGGGAAGGATGAAACAACTGGAGAAGAAGCTGAAAAGAGCCATCAATAAATCAAAGTATGTTTTACGTCTGGAGATGGTTTATTGGTGAAATCTGTTTGGGGAAAATACTGATTCTGTGGGGTTTTTTGAACTTGTGAAAGGGTGCTGCTCTTTGGGCTCCTGTCTGCACATAGCAGCCTTACAGCACAGTTGGTACCGGTATTTGTCTTTGTGTTTTTTGCCCTTCTAAGCGTCATTTGAAAAACCCGATTTAATAGACTGGTGAACTACATGGGATAAGAAACCTTTCCTGGGTGCAATCTTGGTCTTGTTCTGGTGCAATGAACCCTTTGGTGGCACATGACTTGAGAAACAGGCCCATGGCATTCACATGGATGCTGTCTGCAGAGCAGCATGGCTCTGTGTGTAGGTGTTTTGCAGCTTAGGATTGTTTGCAGTTTAGTTCTTATTTTTAGTTAGGAAATCAACAAAGCAAGTGACAGAAGCCTGAAAGGTGTGAGACTGCGCTGGTGTAGTGTGCTGTACATCAGACTTGTTTACTTCCTGATGCCATGGTGGCAAAACCATGTGAGAGCTGTTCTTGGGGGAGGAAACACACTTCAGAGGGCATAGCTAAGCAGCATAAGTGTCATTAGTAATTGTATCTGCATTTGATGTACATTTTTGTTCTGTTTTGGAGAAGTGAAACAGCTTTTTACTCAGAACCTGTTTAAAATTTTGGCCCTGTTTACAACCAATTCTTAATCTTCTTTATATTTCACAGGTTTTTTTGGGTTTGAGTTTTTCTTGGTTTTTTTTTTTTTCCCCCCCACATTTCCAGACTGTAGCTTGTCTAAACAATCTGCTTGCTGTATTTAGATTTTAATCCCTCCATCTAAAAATGACTTTTTGGTGGAATCGGTCAAGTAAAAAATCTATTTTGATTAGTGTTTGCTCAGTTCAAGAAAGAATTAGCACTTCTCAAGCAAGATTCAAGCATGTTTGCTGAAACGGTGTAGCGGCTTGACTTCCTAGATGAGCTGCATGCTGTTTGTCTAGCACTGCACAGGGACTGTGAAAACCATCATCAGATCTCCAAGTGACAGGTTCTTCTGGATGAGAGCAATATCTGGGAAGTGCTTTGACTGCTAGGAGTTCCTTCCTTACAATAAGATTTAAAATAAAGGCCCAGATTAAGTTGTCAGTGGGGTCCTACATAGCTTTTTATAGCCACGATAGTGCGGAGTTTGATGCCCCAGCTGCTTCTTGTGTGACTTGCTTCTGAGCCTTCATTTCCTTGCTGAAACTACCCTCAGAGGAGTGATGTCTTGTGTCATTCTCCTCAGGACAAGCTGCTTTTCACTTGTGTGGAAGAATCCCAGCATATTCCTTCGTCTCACATTAGGGCTGACTGGAGTTTAAACCACCTAGGTAGGGTGTTCTGGAGACCCTTTAATAAGGGGTGTACAGAATTGCCACTTCTAACCTAGTATTGAAGTGGAAGATGCCTGATGGCACGAACAGTCACGGATGTATTTGAAGTCACGCTACATAGGGATGTTGGAAAGGTCAGTTGTCTCTCAGCATTGTAATTTGCCAGTAAAGGAAAACTGAAACTGAGCTGAAAACATCAGTGCTGTCAAGTGGCCACATAAACAGGGAAATGAGGCTGCTGAACTTACAGCTGTTCGTGTTTTAGGACGTTGCTGGCTACTAGCTGCTTTTCAGGAAGGATTTAACACCAGCATCCTGCTCTGACCTTCTCCCTGGGTGGTTTGGCAGCACTGGCTGTAATGTTTGGGCCTTTCAGGCACATTTGTCTGTCCTCTCTCACTGAAAACGAGTGGATAGACATGCTGAATGAGTTGCTCTCTTTCAGGAAAAAATTACTTGCGTTTGCTTCCCACTTCAGTCTGGATTAAGATGCTTAAAGCATTACTATTTTGAAAATAAGACTGGGACAGCCTGGAGGATTTAGATGATTTGCTGTGTAAAGTTGATGAGCAAAAGATTATTGGATAGCTTTGTTTTGGTTTTGCTTTTAATTTTGTTTGTGGGTGCTTACTCGCTCGTAAGCTATGAATGTGGGTATGGCTGCATGTTCATAACAGTCACCAGATCTTCTGGCTCAGTGCCTCTGAGCTGTAGGATAATGAACTTGCCTGTGTTAGCTGGTTTTTGGAAGTCACTTTCTGCTCCAGTGACTTGGGCAAAGTGCCTTTCACTCTTCCGCTCATCTACTTAAAAAGCACTTTGACTGTGCAATGCCCTGGACTCGGACAACTGATGATGTAGGACACTGACTGCATCAGTGAACGATTTGCCCGCCCTGCTGAGTTATGGACCAGCTTTCAACAGTTATGGGGCCATGGACGTAAGGGGATGCAGCGACCCAAGGAGATGTGGGTCCCTACCCTGCACTGTTTTCTCCTGGCATCAGATGCCTGGCTGTGTGTCAGTGATGAGTGAGCAAGAGTGCTTGTGTATGAGCTCCTACGTGTCAGCCTGTCGGTATCCTTCCTGTGGCTTAGGTGGCGTTTTTTTTACCTGTTACAAGTAAACATGCCTGCTCCTATGTGCACATATATGTATTTGTGTATATGCAGTCACATGCATATGCATATTGTTTTTTTCACACCATGCAAACACACATGTGCTTGTGGCTGATAGAAAGGGGACTTTTCCCCCAGGCTTATGGAAGCTGATGGAAGGTTAGGACTGAAGCCTGGTTGTTCTCTCCCAATTGGTGCCAGGGTAAGGAAGGAAGAGAATCAGGTTATTTGAGGTGAAATGGGTTTCTCTGTTTTCCCTGTAATGTTCTATCAGTGTCTGTGACTTCTCACTGCTTTGGGGTATGGCTGTAGGAGTCCTTTTTCTGTTGGACCCAAACTCTCAACTACAGTGTTTTATCCTGCCTGGCAGGTGCATCTGTGTAGCCTTTGGCAGGGTTATGTCCCAGTGAGGAAAGGCAGAGGTACAGTTTGACTGGATCAGCGTCCCTGTAAACATCGAGACTTGGCTGTGTGCTCCTAGTGATGGTAGGGGGGCTGATTAAAAATATCAGAGCTGGAAATTACCTACTCTTGAGCAAACACACAACTCAGTTATTTTGTGTGTGTAGTGAATTCAACCCTTCAAAAAATATAGGATCAGAAAGCCACAGTTCTGCACTCCTCAGTTCTAGTGCAGAGTCGAAAATGCAGCCGCAGTAGAACTTGCAGCTCAGAAGAGGCTTGCTGTCAGGGTAGAAACATGACAGGGGTAGTTGACATCCTATTTCATGTGAAACCATATCTGATTGTTTATCTCTTCCCTAATTTCCAGCTTCTGAGAGATGAGGAAGATAGTGAGCTCTGCTAAAAAAAAAAAAGCAGGGCTTTTTTGTGTTTGGGGTTTTGTTTGTTTGGTGTGGGGGGGTTGGTGTTGTTTTTTTCTCTTTTTTTGCTCCTCAGTGTTGTTTTAGATGATATTGGCTAGTGGGCTTCAAATCTTTGAGGTTGGAATGTGGTTTCTAGGCTTTGTACTGCACCTCTTATATCCCTGTCCTCCTGCAACCTTATAAGCAAGTTTTGTTGTCTTTTTGTTGTCAGAGGTAGGAAGCAGACTGGGTGTGACACTGTGGTTTGTGTCCAGGCAAAGTGTTTGAGAGCCGTGCAGCATGAGGGAAGCGCCTGGTGGGCCACTGATGGGAAGTGCTGTGCCCTTGTATGAGATGCTCTGACCTCCATTCATCCCCTTTCCTTCACTGAAAAACCTAAGAACTGCTTCTCCACCCACCACATCTGAACCCAGGGAAATCTAATATTTGCCTTATTTGGAGAATTTACGTGTGCTGTGGGCTGCTCAGAAAATGGAAACAGAGAGGATGCCTATGCCTGGAGCTGGATGTTGCGTTTAAATATCTTGCAGAATCTAGGCCTGAAGGAATTGTGCTGTCAACTCCAAAAAACTGGAATTTTGCCATTTTTATTTAGGTCAAAAGACCCATGAGAAATAGATACATTAGAGAGGAAGAGAGAGACATTGAGAGCACGTGTAGGTGTCCTGTCATCTAGATAGTGGTCTCTTGGGATTACAGTGATACACAAAATAGCTGTGTTAGTGCTACAAAGACAGCAACTCCCATTCCAGTACTCTGCATTCAGTCCCAGTGGTTGTAAACAATTGTTCTTTGTTTTTCCACAGGCCTTATTTTGAACTCAAGGCAAAGTATTATGTCCAACTAGAGGTACGTATGTGTAAATCAGATTCATCTGAAACTCTTTACTGCTTATGGTAAATACTGAAATTACATCTAAAGTGCTCTGACAACTGTGTTGTGTTTCTGTAAAAATCCAATTCAAAACCTCTTGAGCAATTTGCTAAGCACATTTTAAAGATAAAAGACTAAGAGAGGCTTTGTTTCCTTGTGTGAAATCAGCGTGTTCAAACCCTGCTGCTTACTGCCAGAACCAAACAAATACAGTTTGGCTGTGTTTATTTCTTGTAGTTTAATGTGTCTGGGGTTTATTTGTTTGTTGTGGGTTTTTGTTTGGTTTTTTTCCCTATGTTTTATGCTTCAGACTGGTTAACTGTGCTTGGGGTGCTCTTTCATGTTTACTAGTTGGATCAATTAACACAACAAGTAACGTGCTTGTACTGTTCAAACATCACGCAGATGTGAATTTCTGATTCGGGGTTTGGCATAAGTGGGATTTGTGATTTGTCTTGATAGCTTCCAGAGCTTTTCTTTTTTTTTAGTATCTTTGCACTTCATTCTGTGTGGGGCAATGATGTCTGGCCAGTGCTTGGGCATAGCACTAGCCTTTGCAGGGCACAGTGGCCCTGGGGTGGGCATGGCACTTGTTCATGGGATGGTAATCCCTGCTGTTACAGCCCTTAGTCTTGGAGCTGCCAGGGCAGGGAGAGCAAAGTAGCCCTACAAATTCAAATGCAAGAAATGCACTCTCTTTCTACTTGAGTGGCCCCCAAATCAAGGAGCCTGGCTCCTCTGAGTTGAAAGTAGTGGCTGGTGCTGTAGCTGTGTGTGATGTGCACAGGGTTTAAGTGGAGCACGTTGCCTTGCACTGTTGACCATGGGTGCAGGAAGGCTCCAGTGGGGTGCTAGGTCAGTAGGAGCCTAGCTAGAAGATTCCCATTCCTTGCCTGGGATTCAATGCATGTCCCACATCTTTTTTGTGAGCCCTTCCCTGGGCTGCCTGAGATGCAACAGCTCTTTGTAAGCCTTGGAGACTCTGGTGCACACCTTTTTTCTTGCCAGGATCCAGGCTTGGATGCCCTCTGCTCCTGTCTTGCCTGCCTGTGTAGCTGTGGTCAGCAGCTGTTGCTGCACAGAGCTGAACCCTTGCCTGCTGGGTGCCAGCCCAATAATCCCTTCTGGCTGGAGGCATCTTTTGAGAAATACCCTCTTTCCCATGGGCAGAGGCCCATTGTTAGGAGGCCTGTCGCTTCTCCATGGTAGTAGCTCAGTGCCATTCTGAAGCAAGGTGATTGTGTAAAATGTAATACAAAAGACAGCACAGATTGCTTTTAATGTACAATATAAAGTGTTGGGACAGACACACAAGCAGTGTTTTCCCTTTGGGAAACAGGGGGTACAACACTTTTGCCCTTGCTGTAGAGTGGTGTTCGTGCCTGGAGACACGGAAACTGCTGTATTATAGCTGTAGGGGTTTGATGCTTGCTGCTTTCTGGTCTAAAGGTTTAGTGACCAGAAATGATCGGTTTGGTGCTCAGTGAAGAGTGAGGTTTAGTCCCTTCAGGGGTGATCCCCAGCCTTGCTGTGCCCTGCAGCAGGGGCTGTCAGCAAACCTTAGGGGTGGTTCTAGAATAAGCAATGACATTCTGTTGAGAGCTGCATTCCTGTAAATGAGAGATCCTGCACATTAACTGAGTGGGGGCCCTACTCTGTGCTCTGCCAGGGGCAATTACCACACTCCAGAGGCAGTCCCAGCCCTTGGCTCCTGTGGTTTGCCTTGCTGTTGTCTCCTTCACAAGTGTCACTGCCTGTGCTAGGGTGCTTTTGAATTCCAAACTCTCCCATCCCCTAGATCCCCTAGGTGGTATCTAGCCCTGGTTTGTGCCAGCTTGACTGTGCAGAGCCAAGTCACCTGGACACATAACGGGGAACTGCGTGCTGTGCGTCTTTTGTAGTGAAAGTCCCTCTAATATCTGTTTTCCTTGTTAGCAACTGAAGAAAACAGTGGATGACCTGCAGGCAAAACTGGCCCTGGCAAAGGGAGAGTATAAGACTGCCTTGAAAAATCTGGAGATGATCTCAGATGAGATTCATGAGAGGAGAAGGTCCACTGCCATGGGGCCCAGAGGATGTGGCGTGGGTGCTGAAGGCAGCAATACCTCTGTGGAAGACCTGTCAGCAAGTAAACCGGAGTCTGACGCCATCTCCAGTGAGTACAGAGCACTGCCATGCCTGGGAATATCCCATGGGCATCGTAAGAAATGCGAAGATTAAGATTGCTCTGCATATTCTGCAGTTTTGAAATTTGCTGGCTGTTGTGGGACTGTGGCTAAGTTGTTATGCTTCTTGTTATTGCAGGAGTTGATTGCATTCTTTCACAGGCAGTTTTCAAGGGGAAGGGTTATGAGTTGAAGTGCATCAGCTCTTCCCTTAGTATCACTGTTGTTTTTTGTACAGTGCTGTAGGAAAGGAGCAAAATTAGAGCATGCATCCAGTTTTTAAGCCAGTGATGCTGCTGTGGGTGACTTGCCTGAGGTGGTCTCAGACTGTCGCAGATCATTCAGCCAGGTTGCTGAGGTAGCACTGCTGTTTGGGAACAGACCTTTTGGATCAAGGTCTTGTCTTCCAGTGCTGGGCCTGTGGCAGAGGAACTAAGGTTGCAGCTGCAGGACTACAGAAGGGTGTGATGCTTGCACAGAAGCGTGTAAGGATAAGCTCCTTCGCACTGCAGGATCTTTTGCCAAGATGTGATTTCAGCAGAGCATGTGTGCTGCGAACGAGGGAAGTGAAGAAGCAGCAATATGCTGATGCAGTGTGCTGTGGGGCTCTATATGAGATGGGTGGCAGCAGCAAGCTCCGAGCAAGCAGAGTAACCTCTGCTTTCTGGTGATACATGGGGACCTTGTGTTGCAAAGTCTGTTGTATTGAGAGTTTGCATTTGTCCTGGCTCTGGGTGAAAGTGGATAGATGGCCGTTGCATGTGCCTACTTTTGCTTACCTCCTGGACAATTCCACTCCTTCTTCATGCAGAAAGTCTTTTTCTGCTGCCCGGTCGCACAAATTCCAATTTAATTTGTATTTCAGCTCCATTTATGCAGGGAAAAGTCTAGGTCAGGATTGCAGGAGTTCATAATTGCACAACCCTGGTGCCCAAAGGCCGAAAATGCAGTTTCCCCATAGAACACTGGTGTGTACTGTCACTGTGGTCTTGTAGGTGTGTGGTACGGCCTGTCTGCTGTGGGAGCTGGGAGGCAGCTTTGGCCTGGTGCTTGACCTCTGCACTGGCAGGACTTCCTGCATGAAGCTCTCAACTCAGACCTGAGTTGCTGCTGGAAGTGAGTGCAGTTTCTGGCCCAGCTGATGCAGTGGGGTTTCCATGTGGCTGCTTATCTTCTGCCACCCTGAATTCCCAAGGTTGAGCCTTTCTGAGTTTGGCAGCAATTGCCTCTTTGGATACCGCAAGTCCCCCTTCCTCATGCAGAAGGCCTGCTGAAAGCCTTAGCTTAACTGAGTTAAGGTTTTCTTGTGCTGAAGGAGTTCAGGGGCCTGGGATACAGGGGCAGAAAGAGCCAGAAAAGTTAAAGTTAATTTAGAGCGACCAGTTGCTGGCTCTCCTGGTCACTGCTGAGGCTGTAGGCACGGACCGGCAGCATGGGCTTGTCCCTCTCTTTTAATTGCACAGTCTGATATAGGTGGAAGGACTTCAGGTTGTGCCTAGTGCCAACACAACTAAGTTACAACAGGGCAGGACTAGCAGCCTGCCAGACTTAGTAACTAAAATAGCCTGGATGAGTTATGCAATGTGTAGGGAGGTTTCCAACAAGGTCCTTTTATATCTTGATTTCTGTCTGCTGGAGTTGAATAAAAACACCTTGTCATCAGCAAGAGTTTCTTGGCCCTTGCAGATGCTCCTGTGTTTTACTGTAAGTTTAGATGATGGAATGTAAACTACAGTTTAAGCTGTGCTGCTTGTAGACTGGCTGATGTCAGTGCTTCTTGCCGAGTAGAGGACTCTGTAATTGGAAACATCTTTTCCCCTCCCTTTCTTTGCTTTCACCCCCTGCAAAGTTATCTGTATTGCTCACCATATATTGATAAAATGCAGCACTCTGCAGTCTTGTATTTAACATCATTAAAAATAAAGCACAAAACCACAAGAAAAACTCTCTCTGAGGACAAAGTGCTCTAGAGGGGGCTCAGGAAGGTGGATAATGCTGTTATCCATTTTATGTTTGAAGCCTTTTAGGTCAATTCTGCACTGTGTAAGTACAGTTCTGCAATCTGCAGATCCAGCAGAAAGAGACTGAACATCCCTGCAATTGGTGGGTGCCTCTGTTGGCACTTTCATGTCCAAGTGGTGCATGTGAGCCCTGGGCTGCCGGGGTTACAGAAGAACTACTTTGAAACTTCTCCTTTGAGCCGTTTTATTAATGATGCTGCTTTGCTCCTGCTGCTCTTCCGAGGCGGTTCTGAGCCTCACTAGCAATGGTGGGAATCAGAAGGAGGCAGAATTGAAGATAACCTCAGGTCACTGGACATGTCTTACTCTCTGTGGGACATCTTCAGGCCAGTTGATTCCAGCACACACTTCTGTTGTGTAGAGTCTGATGCACATAAAGGACCTTCTGATCCCAGTGGGACTACTTGTGTGCAGAAGACTTTGGTTCATAGTTCCCCATCCTGCAGTGAGCCATGTCTGCAGTGTGTTGAATTTTAGCAAAATGTACACCCCTATGTTGCACAGAATGGAATCTTCTTTAATGGGTTTCTCCTCTGGTTGCTAATAAAGACCCTGCAGCTTAATCTAGCCAGACAGCTCGGAGCTGGTTTGCTTTAATTAGAACTCAGATTTGAGCAAATGTGAACAGGGAAAAGAATATATGTGGGTGGGGCTTTTTTTTAATTTGGTGTTGCTTGGTGATCCTCATCCAAAAAGAGATCTTGGGAGTTTGTGCTGGATTTTAACTGCAAGTGTGTGAAGATAACGTAGAAGCAGTCTGCCATGGGAACTGTGTCTTTCTAATCAGTGCCTTAAATAACCAGGAGTCTGCTGGGTGAGGCAGACATAGGGGATTAGGCCCTGGCCTAAGTTGTGTAGTGAAGACCATGAGTTGCACAAGACCAGCTGGGCAGGGGGAGCAGGGCCAGTAGAAATCCAAGAGCTTCTTGGCATGAGGAGCAGTAGCTACTGTAAAGCTGGTCTTGTAAGCCTGGCTGGCAGGTGAGCTGTTCCTCAGAGCAGAACCAGGCTGGGGCTTTGCACAGGGCACAGAGAACCAGAGGAGGCAGCCTGTAGGTTAGCAGTTTGTCCATGTATGAAGATGGAAACTTGAGAAACTGCCTGTGCTCAGGAAGGTGCAGGAGAGGGGGTACAAATTACTAACTGGAATATTCTGTGAACGTTACAGTGGCTTCAGAAGTGTTTGAGGATGATAATGGCAGCAGCTTGGTATCCGAAGAAGATTCAGAAACTCAGTCAGTGTCCAGCTTCAGCTCTGGTCCTACGAGTCCCTGTGAGGTGCCCACTCAGTTTCCTCCTGCGACACGACCTGGAAGCCTGGATCTGCCCAGCCCTGTATCCCTCTCTGAGTTCGGGATGATCTTTCCTGTCCTCGGCCCCCGAAGCGAATGCAGCGGGGCATCCTCCCCTGAGTGCGAAGCTGAAAGAGGTACGCATGGCTGGATACGCCCTGGGCCAATGTTTTTCAGCTTTATAAAGGGAGCAGGAAAACCTCCTCAGCTCCCCTAGTTGTGTGTGCCAGCTCACTGAGCTCTGACCTGCTGGCCTCTTCCTTGGGGAAGGCAGTTCTTGAAGGCCCCATGTCTCAGAGTTAACAGTGACATCTAAAACGTTTTAATTATTGTTCTCCTGGCTGGAAATGTTCCCCAGTTCTGTCTTAGTGGAGAGGTTTGAGGTTTCTCACGAAATAATGTGTTCAGTGGGATTCTGATGGTACGTTTATTTGAAGGAAAATCTCAGTTCATTTATTTATTTTTTTAAAATTATTGTCCCGCTTGCTGAAAATCTTGCTTTCCAGGGGAAAAACAAAACAAAAAACCACAAAAAATAATATGCCAAAAGGAACCTCTTGCAGGCTGGCTGCAGTCAGCCCTGGCTGACTAATTCAGACTAAAGGATTACCATCACTCTTGTGTGCTCCAGCCTAAGGCTATGTTGATTAATTTACTGATGCAGTGCACAAGCAACAACTTTGGTTTAGTTTAAAGCATTTTGCTCCTGCTCCTGTAATTTTTGCTTGCTTTGGCAAAGGAAACTGCAGAGGCAGTCGCTTGAAGCTTAACTTGCAGAATGAAATCTGGGTTTAACATCCAGTTTAATCCTTTCTTTGCAGGGGATAGGGCAGAAGGGGCTGAGAACAAGACGAGCGACAGAGTGAACAAGAATAGGAGCAGCACCAGGAGCAGCTCTACTGAAGGGCTAGCTTTGGATAACCGAATGAAGCAGCTCTCCCTTCAGTGCATGAAAATCAAAGAGGGAATATGCGCGGGCAGAAAAGCTGCCCAGATTGGCTGAGTCCTTCCTGTGCTCTGTCCTGATTAATGGGAGTCTAAATATTTATACATGAACTTCTAAGTGTTTGAAGAACATTGTGCCAATAATATATGCCAAATCTTAAGCGTTTACTCTGAGAATTTAAAAATGCACTAAGAAGTTTAATTGATGTGGAGGGCTGAAGTTTTTATTCAGTAAACCCTTTGTAGGCCGGACGAGTTATCAAATGTTTAAGCTGTGCTCATATTTCACAGACTTTGTAAATTGTTTTGTAGCAGCCTGGCTGAAGCAATAACTAGTAATGTTCCCGTGTAAATTCATGCCAGTCGGGGGTCTGAAATTCAAGCCAGACATTTGCGGAAAGCAGTTTGGCTTCGGTTTTGTAGAATGAAATGCTCTTTAGATACAGCTGATCTCTTGAGTACAAGTGGCATATTCTTTAAACATCTGTATTTGTCTGTATTATGCTGAAACTGTAGAAATATTTTGTATACAGGAAAGCTGTTGCATGTGTGGGGTCTGAAAGCCTTCACTCTTCCCTTGGTGCTCACAGAAAGGATAAAATGACTCATGCCTATAAAAGCTTATAAAACAGACAGATGACAGAAATGGGATGGTAATGCTCAGCAGTGGTAGGCCCTTTCTAGACACCTTCCTGAGTCTGTCTTGGACTCTGTGGGTGATTCCAGTGACCAAAAAGAGTTGATTGGCCCCTTGCCCTTCCCCTCCCCTGAGAAGCGAAGTATTATTTTTCAGCACTTTAAGTGTTTGGGTTTTTTTTTTTTCCCCTCAAAAATGGGAGTCATAGATGTTTTCCAGACAGCTATGATAGGTGATTCGCCCTTGAAATATGCATGAAGAAAAGGAATTGCCAGTGTAGATTAACAATGTGTTCTTAAGGTTCTCCGTAGGTTGTACTGTGTGGGGGTTTATAACTGTTAAAGGGACTTGGGATTTTAGTAGGCCCTAGAGAAAGTGTTCAATAAAACTAGAAAGGGCACGGGGAATGTTTTGCCAGCAGCTGTTAGGCAGTAGTAGTGTCTGATAATTATGCTAATAAGTGGTAGTAAAAAAATCCTAGGACTCTTCAGTTTTGGTGACTAAGCATTTCTGAAAGCACCATTTTATCTAAAATGTCAGTTTATATTGTTAATTTGATGGGAATTTTAGTATTGCCCAAAGTATTTTCTATTCTATGTTTTTGCAGTCCTGTTGTATTTCATCCCTGCCACAGCTTGTGTATCTATTCTCAAAGTTAATGTAAAATTCTTCACACTACAGTAAACATTTTTGTTTTACACATTTTGAGTCCGTGCAAGTGCAGTTTATCTAAAGCTCTAGGAACTGAATCTTCTCGTGCAGCAAATTTAGTCTCCAAATATCCACTTCCAGATGAAGACTGCAGGCTGGAGTCACTCTGGTGTTACAATCCTTTGCAGTACACGGGCAACTGTTGCCTCCTTCCAGCTTCCTGAATCCCTGCATCTGTGATTCACTTTTTACTCTGAACTGTGCCACAAGACCAGAGCTTTAGTCAGGTTTTTCAAAATCCCTTGGTGTGCAGAAGGAGGGAGGTATTCTGTTACACAACAACTCTGTACCTAATACTGCTGAAATTGGCTGTAAGGCCGTGCAGAATTTCAGGTAAAGAATCCTGTTTCCATAAAAAATAGATTCAACACATTATAGCTGTTACGCTGTAGTAGCTCTACACATTTATACTTCTACATCTTCCATAGACCTGAAGGCTGAAATCTTCCATTGCTAGCAGTTCCTAGGCCCAAAAAATGCTTAGGAAAGAAGTCTGTGGTTCCAGCTCCTGCTGTGACCATTACTTGGGGAAAAGCTGGGGTAGGCAGTATTAAATATGAAATGAAAAGCAGTAAAGAAGTGCCACATTGCATTAAATGTTTTTACTTAAACTTTCATAGCTGACCTGTTGTCTGTGCTGTATTCAGTTAGAAAAATTTGCAGAGGTATTTGTGGTTGAATCTTACTTTTGCAGACATCCCAGTCAATGCTGGTTACATTTTCCTGGGTTGTTTGGATGGTTTTTTGGTGGTGATTTTTTTTTTTTTTTAACCTCTCTTGCTATCACATTTCATCTCATCTTGCCAGTTCTGACTGGAAACCCAAACTCCCTGCACTTAGGCAATGAATTACTTTTGCGTTCACCAGGATATAAAAATAGTTGTGTGTGCACTGCCTTGCCTATATCCTGATTGGGTTCAGCTCCAAGCAGGGTAAAAACATTGATGAGGAAGTACAGAATTGCATGGAACCCACCCTGCCCTTACTTTTACACCACACTTCCATGAGATTTGTTGAAAGACTGTGCTGCAGCCTTCTTCCTTTGGCGACCTCCAGACTTAGCAGGTAAATCACCCTTCAAACACACAAGCAAACAGGCAGAACTGTGTGTCTAATAAATTAATGGAAAACTCATTTTATTTTAAACTTCATAAAAGCCATAGTTATAAATATGACAGACTTTTAAATGAACAAACATTGCTATGGATTACAAGCAAATGAACAAGCTTTCTCCAGTTACTTTTCTGTTGGAGCTCTTTATGGATTCTGAAGTGTAACATGATGGTAGCAGCCTCCACGGGTATAAAAATAAGCCTCTGCTGTATCAAAGTATACATGATCACTTCAGCTGCCCTGATGTGAGAATGTGTGGAGCAAATGTAAACCTAGGAATTCTACTTCTCTTTGGTATTGTCAAACAATTTAAATGTCCTTTTTGATGAAGCAATGAAAACTTCTACTATATGTACATCAACTTAATTCTAAATAGCTGGCTGTTCAAACACCACGGAGATTATGTGGTTAAGTGCATAATTACTGTACAAAATAGTTACATGAAGCTTGCAGCGAGACTAGGACTGAACTCAGACTCACGGGGCAGATGGGATAGAAGCTGTTGATACTGTTCATCCATGGTACTACCTCTCACGGAGACTTTGAGAATAAGGAATTGGATTAACCAAGGCCTAACCTGTGTATTCCAAGAAAAACAAACAAACTGGGAGGGGTATCTCAACCTGAGCTACAAACAGTAGCATCATGGGGTCTTGTATGGAGCTTTAAAGTAGGATTTTTAAAGGAATACACAGAAAAGGCTTTGCAATGCATAAGTACAGAGAATGTCAAAACTTCTGAAGAGGCTATATCCAGTTATTCCTCTGCACTGCTGACAGAAAATTAAAAATCATTTCTTTGTAGCAGTCTTCCCTTATTGAATCAGAAAATGTGTAAATCCTCTTAAAATCCCTTACAGCAACTGGTCTGCATTTTGTCAGTGGCTCTGGCTGTAGTTCAGAACTGTACCCTGTGTGACAATCAACTTACGAGTGCAAGATGCTTGTTGAGGCCTTGTATTTTGATGTTTAAAAGCCTGAGTTGTATGTTTAGAGGCAGAGAAGACTTAAGGGTCAAGAGGTGCATGACTGTCTAACTGGAAGTAAAATAACATGTCCAATATACCTCTGTTGGGCAGCGATTCAAATTTTTGCATGCACAGGTCTTATTCCTTTCTAAAAGTCTTGCTGCATAACACAGCGCCTCATGTTCTCTGTCATTGATCAGAAAATGCTAAACAGTATAGGGAAAAGAAAAGCTTAACTTAGACAGTGACCTGGGGTTGTGTTAAAATCTTCACTTTCCAATAATTTTTCCAGATTTATTTGAGGAAAAAGCATAAAAGTATGTATTTGACAGAAAATACTAGAGCAAATCATAAATGCTTACAGTAACATTTTTCCTAAGACAAAATGGTAAGAAAACTTCGTTGCAAAATCAATTTGCCACAACCACAATCTGTAGACTAGAATATATAAGAATATTTTGTAGTTCCTCTTAAATAGTCCACCTGAGTGTTCTGTCCTATATTTAAAGGAAATGCACAGTGATGGCAGTTGGTATTAAATTAAAAGCCTGGTTATCTTGAATCCTCTTCAGTTATGATGTATATAGATGTAGAGGAGGAGCACATACAGGAAGCATCTAGAAAAATCTCATTCTGCATTAATCCCACTTCCACTATTTTCTTAAAACTCTAATCCTTCTTCTGTTGATGACAGTGGCCAAGTGCTCAATTCATCCACTGGTTTCAAGTTACAAGGAAAAAAGTACCTTTTCAAAGATGTCTGGTATAATGGAATCAGCAAGTGCATTCCTTGCAGCTGTGGTTTATTATAGGGAGAGGCTTAAATAATCCTTCCCTATAGGCTGAATACTTATACAAATGATGAAAATAAAACATTTCTTTGCTGGGTTTCCAATGGTGGGCAGTTTTCCATCTCCTCACCAGCAACTGAGACTACCTCAGTAGATACAGTGACTCTTACAGTGGATCTTCAGATGAAAATCTCTCACACCTGCTCAAGGAAGTCTATGCTGCATTCTCTGTATGCTACTGCTGGATAACCCCCTGTCCTTACTGCTGATCAGGATCAAGCTAGGTCTGGCAGCTAGTAGGAAGAAAACCAGAGAACCTTGTGCTGTTTTATGTATTAAGTCACACAGATACGAACTAACAGTTCTCCAAGTACATGTAACATGAGCGAAGCTCTTAGAAATAGTTCCTTTACTCCTATATACATATTCCAGATCAGTTGGCACATGGAATACTACATGCTCAGCAGTAGTAAATTTACATTTAGAGGTGAGAACCTGTTCAATGCTGAAAATATTCAAGATAGCAGCACAAACATGTAGTAAAAGCTATTTGGTCCTCAGACTGAATAAGCAGAAATACACAAGAACATTTTTTCTTACGTGTTTACTTTAAAGAATAAAATCTTTTAACCCATATACTCTGTATTTTGGAAGAAGGGAATTTCAATGTTAGTTTTTCTCCTAACTCACTCGACTTTGATTCAAAATGTGGAAAAATTGCAATAAATTGAGTTCTGCCAGTTCATTTGAATATATGCATTTTAGCCTATTCCCAAGCCTGCTGAACAGTGCTCCCTCCAGTACCATAGCAGCAAACCCCACAGCTAACTGCCTACCACAGTTAAGTGGCAGTCAGTGATTCCATGCTTTTGGCTATAACTTAGAATGTAATTTTCTTTTGTGCATATGTGTAGGAAGGGTTATTCACCTGTTCTCAGGCTGTAGGACAGATCAAAACCACCTCCTTAAACAGTACTGCACATATACGTCTCCTCACTGCAGCTGGGACACCTTAAGAGGAGTAGTACTGTTAAAATCTAAGAAAAAAGGACCCTCCTGTTGAGGCAGGAATGTGGTGGGGATAATGTTGTAAACTCCAGCAAATATGTTCTCTGCTTCCAAGTAGCAAAATCCACACCTATGATAAAGAAAACTACCTGTTAGAAATAAGATCTGAAGTATTTCAAACCTCTGTACAGATTTCATTGAGCATTATTACCTGTAGTCACCACTGCTCTTTTTGTGAAAGCCATAGGAACCAGGATCTCCTACAGTCGAGACCGTGACGAGTTCAAAGCCAACGCTGTATTGCCTGCAAGGGACATGACAGACTGCAGCTATCTGGGTCATCAGGATTACCACAAAGAGGGCTATTTATTAAAAACTTCACAGTATAACTGAAAGACATCTAGAAGTTTTGTCACATTTGTGACAGAAACATTAAGACAAACTTACCATGATATGAATAGAGAATTTGGAGGGAGACAGAACACAGCTTAGGTCTGGAACTAGACTACAGGGAAAATGCCTGCTAGGAGCCTGCCTCTGCATTTAAGCAGACTTCAAGTAGTTAAACTTGTGGAGACACACTCCTGTGCCACATGGCACAGATCCTGGGGTGTGATCTGATCGCTATGGGAAGACTCAGTGTCAGTGAGCTCAGCAGAATTTGTCCTGTTGCAATGTAACTTGTGACACTTCGTCTACTACCTGTTAACACATATGACAGGCACCACTGCCCCTGTCATTCAAACTACCCAAATATGATCTGCAAGTACAGAAAAAAATGCATACAAAAAACTGCTCAATTCATGGAACAGTATAGCCACACCTCTGCACTCCATTTCATGAGAGAAGGAGTTTCCTCAAAGAGGGGAGGATGGATAGAAAAGTGCTGCCATTTTGTGGGCCTCACTGTACAGCTTTGCAAAAGATAAAACACTTAACTGCAGGTCAGCAGATGTTGCTATTCAGAAGCTCTGAATGCTGGTGTTTTGAGGTAATCATTAATTTTGCCAAAGGAATTTGACCTGCATAGGTCTACTTTATAGGACATTGAGATCCAATACTTGTCCTGGCCTGCTAGTGGTAGAGTAAATGCACTTTCAGAGATGTCTGAGATCCTGTAAGGGTTTGGTATCCTGCATAGTAGCTGTACTACAAAGAAAAGGAATTATGATCATATAATTATGATATAAATGATATAAATACAATCATTTTAAGAGGGAGAAAGAGTTCTTTATACCTTCTTCCCTTCTGTGCAAGGTCTAACTCTGCTCAGACCCCAAAACTACAGAGAAAGGAAGGCTCCTGCTTGCCTTGTAGGTCAAGGATTTCTTTCAGTAGTAAACATGTAGGTTTAAAACACTATTGATGGTGAAGATAAAAACATAAATAGTATTAAATCCAAGCCAACTCTGATACCTTGTTTTCTGGATTTTCTGTGAGCTCCCCACCCTCCCCCCAAGAGGCCAGTGACCAGGCTTTAGCTATAATGCTCTCACTGTGTTAATGCATGCTTACGCTCTACAAACCTCGGTCCTCGTAGTTCAATTAGCAATGGTCCATTCTTGTCTAGCTGGATTTGATAAACGGGGTTATTTTTGTAGGTGTCTCTGAAGTTTCCACATCCTCCAGCACTGTGACCTTTCCACTGTCCATTAACCTGAAAGAAGTCAAAAGTGCAGAAAATATATTCTGAGGATTTGTATTGCTTACGTATACACACAAACAAGAGTAGAGACTCCTCTCACTTCAGAGGTCACTGACTTTAGTAAGCTCTCCTAATTTTTAAAGGGAAGTGAAAGACCATGTTAAGTATTCAAAGTTTCACTGCTGTCCTCCGCCCCAACTTGATCAAAGCCTTACATCCCTTGGAAGGGTACTGTACTTTTTCAGCTTATATTACATAAATAACAAGTGACTGTTTCTGACTATGACAGATCTGTATTCCCATCTATCCCATGCCTGCTGGACTATGCAGGTTATTTTTTTTTTTTGCTCAGACACTTCTCTGTTGGGCTAAATGAGAAGCAGCAGTGATACAGGAAGTACAACAGTAATGGTGATGTAACCTTTGCTTTTAAAAATCGCTGCCTCCAGCCTTATCCATCACCTCTGTGCTCTCTGAGAACAAGCACTGCAGTGACAAGATAACCATAGGGATAGATACCGCAAGGACAAAGACACACAAGAGGAAAATTGCTGCTCAGACTTTGAGAAACAGGCCATCTGTTTCCAAGTTCCTCCTGCTAGTCATTAAACTGAAAGGTTAGACTTGTAAGACATGCCAGGCATTCACACAAATTTATAGCTGAGTTCCATTTCTCCTGTTACTTCCCACCCCTTTCTGTCAAAGCAACAAGGGGCAACATTTTTCCTTGTGATTTCATTTCTTTATTCAGTGTCCAAAAACCTCAAACACAGCAAGTTTGGAAGCAAGGGGGATTTCTCCCCCTACCATGTTGCTACCCAGGAACCTAAAACTGCTGTGTGCTGTTAAGCTTTCCAGCCCTTTGCCACCTCTCCTGAATTTAATTCCAGGAATCACACCAGGACTTGGTGAGCTCCAGAGACGACCACTCAACTTGAGTATAGGACATCTAACAGAACTTTCTTTTATGGGTAAACTTTGTATTAGTTCTCTGCTTGCTTTTAAATGTGATGACTGCTAAGCAAACATAAAAGATGCATTAAATACAGACAACTAACTTTATCTGTTTAATCCTAAAGACAGAGTTGGCCTTGGATAGCTAGAACACGCCCCCCCTTTTTTTTTTTTTGAATACTAGACAGGCATCTTCAAATAATTAACAGGAGGTTTCCACATACTTAATTTTCTTTTGAAACATAGTACAACATAAAACAGATGTTCTTCCTCAAACAGACTGGTACCTTTAATGCATTTTTGATCTCCTAAAGCACTCCCTCAAAGTAAGCCCAGTTTTTACAAGCTATAGAGGACAATGGTTTCTTGGAAGAACTTCAGTAAATCTTTTGACTGTTCCCAGGAATCTCTCTAGTCACTCACCATTCTCCAGAACAGGCTAGCTTCAAGGGGCTGTTCCAGAAATAACAGCTGGCATGGAACACTGTCTGAACTTGGAGCCTTGCTGCAAGCCAGCGTATGCCCCTGACCACACAAAGTAATGCAATCCTTGGCTTCAGGCACAAGTGTCCTAGAAAATGGACTGTTCCACTGTGGCTCAAACTCCCTTGTTTTTCTCTTTTTGAAGAAGTTACTATTTGAACAGAAGACTTCTGATTATACTAGATTCCCCAGGGTATGCATGGTAGGTACAGAGCTAAAGTTAAGAGCTGATGGCTTATTCTTTCTTGGGGGTAAAATTGCTAATACATGAAAATACATGTAGGATACTTTATCCTGTGAGCTCTTGGCTATATTTATACTTCAGCTGAAGGTGTAACTGCAGCTCACATTGACAGCTGAAATATGAACAGCAGCTGGCCCCAAAACTGCCTGGGCTTCTAACTTAATTTCAGTCAAATTTTTCACTCTTACCCCTGTTGCTGTACTTTTGGGGGAGCATTTCTACATGAAATGTATCATGGGTTTATTGCTTTCATCCTGTTTGGCAATGGGAGTGCTTATCCCACTGGTTACAGACCTTTGAGATGTCTTAGCAAAATTTAGGAACTGTAAGTATTGTGATATTGCCGTCTTAAGTCTGTTTGTCACAGTCTTGCTGTTGGTGCCTTTGGTTTGACATTGCTGATTTTGTCCCATCATGCCAAGAGTTTTCCCAAGAATATCATGCAGTTCTCCCAAGGGGAGACAATCAATGCTTTTGTGGGGCTTTTACTCTGTAGCACTACTGGCACAATCTGATCTCTGCAGAGAGATGACTTACTAGGGTACAGGCTCTAAAGGCCAGTCTGTTCTACAAAGGTTTTGCAGAATGTCTGCAATGGCACAACTGCAACAACACACTCTGCAGTGAAGGTGGAGAAGTAGTATAAAAATATATTTAAAAACCTTGTACATCTCAAATATGGAAAAGCCAACCCAGAATTATTATCCAGTGACCCATAAAATAAAATGTTTCTTTACCCGTTTAGAAATGGTGTAAGGTGTAGGAATCTTGGAAAAGGTGAACTTGCACAAGGAGTACACCTGTGTTGTAGAAGAAGCAGCAGGTTACACATTCAGCTTTCACTTTTCATATGAAATCATGACAAATTAAAAAAAGAATTGCTTATACAACATTTTTAGATACTTGTTCCCTACATGCCCGTATTACCCATCAGACGATCCTGTGTCAAACTCAAAATCCTGAACAGTGCTGGGATTAACAAGACTTAGTTCTACTTAGTTTTTATTTAAACAAAAGGCAAAATGGAAACATTATTTTTAAGTGACAAAAAAGAGATATCTAGCATTGACCATCACATGACTAAGCAGTTACAGAAAAACCCAAATACTAAGTCCAAACTGAGATCTAAAATGGGCATATTTTAGATACACAGAGAGCCAATGATCTGCCAATACACAGATTTTTTTTATTCTAGGAAATAAGAGTATTTTTCAGCTGATTTCATTACTGAAATTTCATTGCTAAATGCATGCACGCTGTCTTAACAACAAACAGAGAAACTTATCAAACACTTCATCCAGAAGTTCTGCTCCATCATTCATAGCCTCCCTCCTCAAAATAGCGACATGGATCCAGAAGTACACTTTCGAATCAAATTTAAGAATAAAGGATGCTTTATAGTTTAATTGCTTACATTCATTATGAAACCAACTGCACATACCCTGATGGTGTAATGGATAGTGTTTTGTTTCTCATACTGGGACACCACTAAGGTAAATGTATGGGGCCCTGGAGAGGTCAACTTTATCTTAGTCAGATAATGAGGACTGTTGATCCGAATACCATCGATATACGGAGGAGGATCAGCTGAAAAAGAAAAGGATGAACACTTTTCCGGATCAAAAAATCCCCCAGCTTGGTAGACTTCTACAAAGATTAGACTGTGAACAGACCTGAGTGCTTTCAAAAGAACGGAGCCCCAGGACTTATAAAAAGGACATCTAATCTTAAGAGCAACTGCTTTTTTCAGGAGAGGTACATCACGCATGACAGGACACAGATTCTGCACTTGAAAAGTTCAGCTTAAATTCCAAGACTTGGAAGAACTGCTTATCTGCCCCCACCAATGTCACAAATAAGACCTACATGTGATCATGTGGAAATTTCACGAGAAAGACAAGGAATGTTTGAGCACTCTTTAAAAAAAATCTCTGAGGTATCTGTTCCTTCTCGATTGGCTGGACAGTTTCAGAATGCAAGCTGCCAAAATCTTTGGCCACTGGGTAAACAAGACTTAAAACATGTTAATTCTTTTGTGACTACATCACACACACTTTTTCTCTCTCTCCCCAAATCCTTGTGATCATTACACAGATGTAGTTGCATCCCAGTACCAATGCACATGTGGCACTTAGAGACATCCTAAATGTTTGTTTTTACAATTAGACAATGTAATTTGTTATCTGGCCTCTAATTGGTTCTTTCCAGACCTCTTTTAATTTCAGTGAAGCAGGACCAGATCTAGCCAATTACTTCAATAGGCCCAGAATCAGGTCCTTTTATTTCCTTCCACAAAGCAACATGGGAGAGGGGAAAGGATTACTATAAAACAATAAGAAGCTTAGGAATGGGAAATCTCAGCCTTGCTGCCAAAGGATTAACCTGCTTTGTTCTGATCTTATTTTAACAGATGGTTAAAAATAATACTGCAGCTTGACCAATCTATTTCCATGGAAAAAGGTTTTAGACAAGTTTTGAGTTCGTGAGATTAAAAGTTTTTAAAAGGGTTTGGGTACCAAGACAAAACATATGAATCATCCAGTTCTTGCTAGTGATCCTGCTAGAAGACTGTCTCTTTCAAGCACAGCAGAATTCCCTCCAATGCACAACGTGTTTGGTTTGCCCACTTAAGAATCTTTTCAGTGAGAGAAATGTAAAATAAGCACTGCTGCAATTACTATCAAAACCAGAAGCAAGTCTTGGGCTGTAAGGAGAAGCAGATGCTTTAACAAAATCAGCTCTTGGAAAAACAGGTGATGATTTGGTCAGGTCTCAACAGATGCTTTTAGCAGAAAGACAGCTTGGATTCTAGGGAAATTGGTCACCAGAGTTCACAGAACAAGACCAAATGTGAACAATGCAATGTTTACCAGCATGTCTCAGCATGTGTTTCAGATCTGCTATCGGTCGTGAAATAAAGCAAACATGGCTTTTTCACAGCTACAGCAGAGCTCTGAAAGCCAAACCCTTTCTTCTCAAGGTGAGTAGAATCTGACATATAATGACCATGACTGGTATTTTGATAAAATTTGAACATCTAAGTATTTTTCTTAAATATTCCTGGAAATATGTTGAAGTGTTCACCTGTATCTCATGAGCTTGCTTAGGTACTTTATTAAGCCAAATTCATAGAACAATTAACCTTGATCATTTTCATTTAGTGGAAGCTGTAGACCTTTAAATAATTTCACAAATGTAGGAAATAATTATGCTACCAGAAAAACAGAAGCACAGCATTCTGTTCCCTCTAAGCATTAAGTACTGCCACTGCAAAATAAACAGAAGAATAAAGAAAATGCTGCAGCAAAATAAGTGTCAGCAGGACTATGTAGATCTCTTAGTGTGCTTCCAACCTGTACAGCTTAGCTTATTCCTTCAGTGTAGACTGTTGAAGGTGATCAAACAGAGCTAAATAACTATTTCATAAGAATGACCTCTTAGTGAGGCCTCTAGTCTTAAAGCAAAAAACACCTTTCCTCTCCAGAAAATTCTTTGTAATTCTTCATTTATTTATAATATAATTTTCTTGACAATTAAGGTACACTAACCTGGATAGTAAACTTTTTTGCCATCAGTCTTGTATACAACCATTGTAATGAATTCCCGATTGTGTGCAAAGTCATCCTATTAAAAAAACCAACCAAACACACAAATCAAGCAGAGCTGTACACTTCTGTGAAACATAATTAATGCTTAATCAGACACAAGTACACATTCTACCATCCCTTTTGATCACCGCATGATATGATCTGATATTTATATTTACTGAGATACCCAATGAAATCCTTTTTAAAATGCCTGAAATAAACAAACTGCCACTAATTTAACCTATTCAGGCCCCAGGATTCAGAGTTACTTCAGAACCTCCATGGTGGAATAGAACCACTTAGCTCAAACGTTACTCTGGGTCTATCTCAATTTTAGATACGTATACCTGCTGAATTTAAAATTTATACATACACACACAGGCATACACACCTGAACATGAAACATGAGTAGTAATATACCAGTAACAGAAAGGTTTACAGAAAGGTTTACGGAATAAGCACCCAGCACCTTGTCAGTGATGTGCCTGCTGAGCAGCACCCAGACGGCAGCACCACCCTGTGGACACTGCACCTCCAGCTTGTACTGAGGATTGTTGGCCAGGCTGTAGGCATCCTTCACCGGGCCCTGCTTTGCATCCCAGGTACTAAAAGTGACACAGACACGGTGTTAGATGAGTAAGAAACTAATTCGCACTTTGGAACTCCAAATCCTACCTATACACAGAGCGAGCTGTTCTCAGTAAGAAGCCTAATTTTCTACTGGAATCTATGACAGTAGTTACAGAATACAGTCTCATCAGAAGCATTATCTTAGAACACTGTTTTATAAATGAGTTCAGTACAATACATGTATGATAATAAAAAATGCTAAATACAAACAGCCTGGCTGGTGACTGCAACAACACAAAGCCCAGAAAAAACTGAACCATTCAGGGAGCCTGAGCTACACATATATTATAACCATGATTGCCTACACCAATATTAAATGAAAAACACTTATGCTACTGTAGCTGCAGAAATCCATCTATAAGCTATAGTCAGTTCCAAAAGCTTGCCAAATTTTTTCATCCAGTTTTTTTATTGAGGCAATTTTTATTTTAAAAATTTGATCTGTTTCATGTCTGGTAGGTTGCCCTGCATGAAGTGTTAAAGATCTTTGAGGTACCCTACTGCAGAATCTGCCTGGTGCCTCATGAACTATCTAGACAAGGAAAATACAGTGCGAAAAAACAGAAAGTGCTGATGACTGAATGCAAAGGGTGGCATACTGGAAACAGAAACGTATACAGCTATTCCTAATTCTCATTGACCCTCACACATTTTTAAAACTGAACAGCATCTGTGGAAGGCTGCATTAACTAAGCTTCAAATTATCACCATCATTACTCTGCTTTTTATGGCAACTGCCACTGTGCTAAGGCATTTTCCTACACAGAGGTATGAGAATCACCAATAATATAAGGACAGACAGACCAATAGGTGAGATTTGACATTAGCATACACATTATCTCATCTTACTATACCACCACAGTGTATTTTAGAAATAATTGGAACACAAAGATAGAAGGAGCCTTTACAGATAAGCTCAGCAGTCACACTGTGGATGAAGGAGCTTGTGCAGAGCTAACACCAGCAGAAACAGTTGTGGAAGCAGTGACAAAGTGCAGTATAGTGGAGCGCAAAAGTACAGAAACCCTTGCTTTCCAAAACCAAGACACAGATACACATACTTATCCTCAAACTGGGAGACAAAAAACCTGAATGTGATGGATATTTGGTAAGAGATGGTATCACATTCAGAAAAAAACCCCAAAACCAGCAGGCAAGGAAGATTACTTATGATAATTACAACTGGTGAAAAACAGAATTGGTTAAACTACCCTGACTTCAGTGAACACCTGTGAAGACAACACACACTGCACAGCTGACTTGCACCTGGCCAGAGAAATGAATTCCAAATAAAAATGAGGTCATTCAAGCACTGTCTGGTCACTTCTTAGAGACAGACTGCACAAAAATCTTGATTCCCATTCCAATAAACGTGGGACTGAGGTCAGAATCTGGTTATGCAACCTTAGGTCCACAGCAACATCACAAAAGTCACTGGAGCTTCAACTGTGTTACAGAAGTAGTCAAGAAGAAAGCCTGGGCTGAGAATTTGAAAGTGTGAAGCTAGGCTCAAAAGAGTATGGTTGGAGTTCAACGTCCTAGCTGTAACTAGGAAGAATGGAAGGAAGGAAACACCTATTCAGAACACCTACTGAGATTTTGACACAAAAATTTTATCTTTTGGACCAACCTGTGAATACACGTAGATTCTTTAAAAAGACTTGGGTTCCAACTCAAATAAATAACATCATAGTACTGGCACAGGTCCTCCCAGGAAATCCAGAAAATGCCTAAAAAGGAAAGGCTGTTATTGTTTTCTTAGCAGATACCTTGATTTTACTTATTTTTCAAAAGTCTCTTTCTGGGCAAATGATACAGCTTATATAAGACAACATTTCCGCAAAACTTAGTTTGCAGACCTGCATTGCCCAAATGTCTAAATTTAAACTTATCCCCCCAAACAAACAAGCTAAAGCAAGAAAAAACAAGTTAGTCTCTGCTTATTATCAAGATCTTTCTGAAGCTGTCAGAATGCCTCTCATTCTCAAGCGCTAAGCAGAAGGTATGAGAGGATCTGTTGTGTTGAAAGAGGCACCATTAGGTGATTCTGACCTGCCTTCCCCTTTCCTAGGTTTCTGAACACAAAAAAGACAGTCAAATGTGTTCCTGCAATTCAACAATGTCCTTCAGTAATCATCCAGCACAATCAAGTATTCAATCAACATACGACTATGTTCAAATGTATTTCTAAGATACTTTATCCAATGCCTGCGTCACTTGCTTTGGCACCCTGAATCTGCTTCACCTTTACAATGTTCTCCCTTACAACTCCCTTTACAACATAGCTCCCTTAATTGCAAGCTCCCTTAACTCCAGCCAGCAACAGTGCCTGCAAGACAAAAGATTCCTAATGGAAGGAACTCTTAAAATGGTAACAGCCTTATAATTCCAGTCTCTGACATAGGCAGCTGCAGATCTTGCAGCACTAAAACACAGTCATAATAGCTACACACAAAAAGTAAGACCAGAGTGCAAATCCAGTTAGAAGGAGCAACTCCATTAAAATTACTAATGCAATTTTATATAAAATTTTAACTAGATGTTACAAACTACTTACTAAATGAGTTGGTAAATAAATAATGAGCTACTTTTTCATAACTGTCACAAAGCCAGGGCTGCTATTCTTATATTTAAATCAAAAGTTTTCCTTATGCATTTGCACAAGGCTTATCAATAAATGCTATAATTTAATGGATTTGGATGTATACTGTTGTAGAAACACAGTGGCACTGAACAAAAGGGCTCCCTCACAGAGATATCCAGACAGCAACTAAGATACAGTAAAACACAGACATCTCTTTCTGAAAGTAAAATGCAGCTGCTGCAGAATTTCTAAACTATTGGCAACCTGCCCTTCCACCACCAAACCCACGCTGACTTTCCAGATACTATACTCTGCTGCTCCCTACAAAAGATGGGACAATATTGGGCATCATTCCAAGTGGTTTCTCTGAACAGGGACATCGTAGTACCACTGTCTCAAAGATGGATCTCAATCTAATCTTACAACCTGAAATAGAGTGTATATAATTAATATATCTATAAACAAATCTTCCTTTCAAGGGAGAAAGAACCCACTTACCTCCAGTACAGCAAGACTAATTTAAATACTGATTACAGTAATCATGTTGTACGTATTTGCTAATGTCACAGGGAAAACCCCACAGAAAGCCCAATCACGTATTAAAAAGCATGTTCTCTTTGCACTGAACTCCCCCATACTCAGATACTGAGACAGCAACACATAAGCAAGGAGGTACTTTCTTGTCAATGAATTTGAAATATATTTAACAGTCCAGATTACTTAAACCTCAGTCCAACCTGAAACGATGGATTTATATATAGAAATACTTCCTAAACTTTTGGACTATTTAATTCTAGGTATTTGTTTTACTTTCCTTGTGCTTAAGCATTTCTTTCCATCTTCCTACAGGGATACATGACAAAGATCTGTATTACTGGAAAAAATAGTGACTTCTCACACTTTATTACCATTGTCTATTTTCTGAGCTGTTCTTGGATCAAAGTTCAAGTATTTTTGTAAATCTGGGGTCCAATTTCTTGTGTCATTTTCACTGTATCGTCCCTTCCAACGTAAGTGGCTCCAGGGATTTTTCAACTGAAGAAATCGAAGTCCCTACAGAAATATAAAATAAAATTCATCTTGTCAGGGTAATTTTTACATATTCAAGGTCTTTTTTATATGGACCAATAGCTAAAGAAAAGACAGAATCATTAAATTTTCTGAAATTTCCCAGTGAAGACCAAGACAAAACACACTATACTAGCCATTAGAGAAAAAAATCAGTAGCTACCCATCTAAGATAAACTTAGAAACGCACAGGAGTTTTCAAACAGACATCTAAAAACACCTTCAGTTTTATTTGATACCTTATATTCTCTTATGTCCAAGACTGCGTATGCATGGGTTGGAACTAAACCCCATTTTTCTCCTTCCTCTTCAGACATCACCCCTGTTGCTGTGGTAATAAGGACATCTCCCTTGTGAAATCTGTTCAAAAAGACATGAAAAATACCTTAATTAAAACCTTGCAAGTTGCAAACTAACATTGGCCATACACTGTTAGAGTATGTTTTTAGACTGTCCATTAGCATGACCTTGCTTTATAAAAACTGGGATACAAGGGTTTTTGGTCAGCAGAAATCACTCCTGATAAAGCTTGAAAAGTGGAATTATTTTTCTTTCAGAATTAAGTATAGACTTTAAGTGAAAAATTATTATTTTAATGTAACTTCATATTTTCATAAACAAAATTCAGCATTTATCAAACCTGAAGCTCAACTTGTGTCACTTTTTAAAGATACTCTTCACAGATCTTCAGCTGAGCACAAACGTGGTTTCATCAGCAATTGGCCAATCACTGCATGTAGCAAATTAATAACGCTATCACACCCCCAGGATTCTGAGGGTGCTTCCCAAAACCTGAAGAATGAGAAGTTCATGCTTCTATACTTTTGCAGGTGTTTACACTCAAGTTTTGTATTATGAATAGCAATTGTTAATTTTGCAACAATTATTACTGTGAAAACACACTAGCACGTTTCCCAGCCCATGCTAGAATTCAAGTACAGACTCAGTGTCCCCAGACACCGTACAGGGTCACTGGGCTATGGATCAAAACATTTTCAGTCTAGCACAGGTAAGAAATAGTGATGCTATAACAGCTAAATACCATTCTAGCTGCAGTCACACCTCCAAATTACAGTGCTGGAATATCTGGAGAATAGTGGACAGTCATCTAAAGAGCTCTTAACCAACTGAAAAAGCACTGTCGCAAGAGTCATGCTCTTTCATCATGAATGCAGACGTTTCAGTCAACAGAATAACACCCCTCTACTGCACTGAAATACATAAGAAACTGGTTGCACAAAACCATTTTGAAAGAAATCCAAGTATTTGATAGCTGGCATTTATAAATTGCAGCTATGTCTTTCACCACAAGTAGAATAATAGAATCATTTAGTTTGGACCTTTATGACCATCAAATCCAACTGTTATGGTAGGTCTGAAGACCAATATTGCCGTTTTGATAGATTTTTGCTGCTCCTCCAGGAGACTTACTAATGGGGCATAATTTTGTGATATGATTAGAAATACTATATTATATCTGCTCGCTAAGGCCAGCATGTAAGTGCCTAACTTCAGGGGAGCTGTGTGAAAACAACTTTTAAGCACTTAATTTGGATGTTAGTTCCAAGCTGCTCTTCTCTGACTCTATGTTCTATTTTCTTCATCAAGAAAAGAGCTACTATTTGTTTTCTTCATATGTAAAGAATCAAAATTCCACAATATTTTACTCTTCTGTTCTATCAAAGCCACCAATACCTCAATTTTTCTTCTTCCACAAAGGATATAAATTTTATAAAGCACAATTTGTAGCAGTACCGAAATGCTATCAAAGGATCTGTGATGACCATACTGCTTTTACAGTGGTAATGCACCTACTACACAGCAAGTATTTTAATTACTTAGGAAAGAACAAACATCCACCTCTGATAAAGCATTCTGAAAGTACTGTCTTTATTGAAAGCTTGATTGTCAGAGTGCATAGCAATTCTTTCAGGTATCCAACCAGTCAGTGCATGGAGATCAATATTCTGAAAAGCAAATATTCAAAAGAAATCAGAACAGATCCATCAGCATATGACATCTTATAAAAACACCTTGAAAGAAATCAACTATACATGTTACAGTATAACTCTACACCTAAAAGGCTCAAGATAAAGACTGACAAACAAAAAATTCTTTGATTAGATAAGGACAACATTTCCAAATAGTTTAACAAAAACAAAACAAAAAACCAACAAAACAACAAAAACAAAAAAAAACCACAAAACCCCCCAAAAAACCCCCAAAAAATCCACAAAAACCCTCCACCAAAAAGCTGTAATTTCAGAGCAACAGAAGCATAAGAGAATCATCAGTCACACTCATTTGTGTGACGTGTTCTATTTATTTCATTGATTCACAGACTTTTAATGCACAGTCTCAAAAGCAGTATACATGCATTTTAAATAATTTAAGTTTTACTTCTTAGGCTCAGGGCTTGGGTTTTTTTATTCTTTTTGGTAAAGCTGACACTGACACGTATTTCCATAAAAAGATGCTTTAATCTCCCAACTCGTTGAAAGATTGCTTATTCCTCTTCTTTTGCTTTTAACTCCTCAAAGCAAAAGCAGACACTCTAAACGCTTGAAGTGTCAACAACCAGCACTGCTGGGTGGGAACTTGAGGAATTACAAGTACAAGACAGCCAGTAAGTAACCCTGATTACAGAACAAGGAAGCTAGAATACAGTGGAAGGCGAAGGGGATGGGAAGGGTGGAGATTAAATGTCACAAGTCAAGCTATTTTTCCAAATAGCAAGTTAGAGAACAACAGTGGGAATAAAACACATCTATTCTCACCAGCTTCTGTCCTTCAAAACAAAGCACCCTGACACTGACATATGCACAGATAAAAATGTGTGCTACATTAACCCCTTACACAAAGCCACATTTGTGCCATATTAACTTTTCAAGAGGTAATGATTACCTAGCATACCCTCCAAGAATGTGATTAACTAGAATGCAAACAGCACCGTGAAATAAAAAAATATACTATTAAAATTTTAAAGGATTTTAAAGTGAAATCAGAAAGGCTTCCTAAGTAACAAATTAAGATTATATGGGATACTCATTTCAGTAAACCGTCCCTCTTTGAAAGAATAATTTGCATGTCAGTTTAGCTGCAGTACGACTGTTTCTTTAGTAACCACATTATAGGAACCCGATGGAAAGTTATGTAGGTGAGTGGAACAATCTGATAAACAAACTTGCACAGATCAAAGTACTTGCTCCCTCCATGTACTAAATGACTAGCCCGTCCCTTTCCTCGCTGACTCCATTACCTAATGAGGGAGAACTGCCCTATTTAGTGAAAGAGTTAGAAACCGAAATCAACAGTATTGATATGGGCAAAGAAAATTTATGACTTCACACAACACTTTCATCTAGACTCTATATAAAACAAATGTACTTCCTGCCCAGAAGTGTCAATACTACAGTCTGAGAACTAAGATTAACTCTGACCATCAAGATATCTTGCTCATTCTATTTTGATGAAATAATTTCCTCAAGTACAGCTAAGAATATTTGAAAGAAAGAAACAGAAAAAAAAATTAAGAAAATGTCAAATCCAATACTTGTATCCCCAAGCAATTCACTTTGATTACACTAGAAGGAAATTATTTGACTAAATATTACCTAAGTGGAATTTCTTCCTCTTAGAATAATCTCATACTTACAGAATTTGATCCAGGAAAATCATATCCTCCCATGACCTTCATGTAAGCCTTTTCTATTAGTGACACCCATAATTCATTCTTATTATTAGAATAAGAGCAGAGAAGTTCCCCACTGTGATCAACAGGTAACTGGTCATCTATGATTACCTGTTTGAAATGAATGAAAAATCATCATAAACCTAATAAAATATTTTGACAATGCTTAGAAAATAAACCAAAACCCTCATTAACATGCAGCTTCTCAGATACAGCCAGACCTGACCATTATTTTCACATATGGACACCTCTACCAATGCTGCAGTGGTTTGCCCAAGTGAACAAGAAATTCTATTGCCATCTCTGACTTGCACTGGTCCAACTGGGTGACCAGTGATCAGCTGTCTCTCTTTCCCCTATGTAAAACAGGAATGATGACCGTACAGTCTTATAAAGTGTTTAATATCTATTGGAAAAGGTACTTGCAGAAACGTTCAGTGTAATTACAAGCATAAAAAAGTAAAGAAAAGCCAAACAATATTCCTCAACTAATCAGGAATCAGAGCATAGACTGGGCTTGGTAGCCAGCAGAAAAATAAACATTTATTTGTCTGTAAGGAAACAGTGTCATATCACTTTTATAGCCTCTACTTCCAGATTTAAGTTTCTTCCCTCTGAAGAGGGAAAACAACTCATAGCAGCAGCTGTGACAGTATTAACATTTCTTCCTTAAATTAGGTAGCATATATTCCTCATTATCACAGATTGTTACTGCATACTTGTAGTGGTCTGAGACAGTTTCCCTGAATAGATTTTCTGTTGGCATTAGTCCATTACATACAGGCTACCAACACAGCACATTTGCTGATCAAATCCTATCTGTGCAAGAATGAATAATCCCTTTCATAGAAGAGAAAATGGCCATTCATCATAACAAAAGGAAGCCATTAAGAGATATTTTGGAAGGAGTAATAAGGGCAAAACCAAACACATAAATGATACTTTCCTGAAACATTCAGATTCCAGAATTTTGCAGCTTGAGGACTTCCTGACCCAGAGGTTATATTTTAGCAATTAAGAGCCTTAGCGGAATTTCCCCTTACTCCCCCACCCCCATGAATACACTCACTCAACGTCTGAACTCTCCTAAACATTCATCAGACAACATGATCTGCAATATTCAGTGCTACAGTTAAGTATTATATGAAGAAATACGTTATTTTATGTCCTTCTTTATTGGGCTGAAAAGAAAATTAAGGGTTTTTTTCAGTTTACAAAGTTCTGTGTTCAGGCATATCCTCTCCTTACTAAAAATCTGCATTCAAGTTACTCCTCTACGGCCATTTCATATCTATACTCTTCCTGGATGTCCCCCCTCTGTAGTTTTAAATTCTGTAACTTCCCTTCTAAGATGGGGTGGAAAAGCACACACCCAATTCATAAATATGGGATACGTAGTTTTGCTCCTGTTTGGTTTTCACAATTCTTTTAAGTGATATAAGGATTTTTTTAAATTAATTTAAGGTAAGGCTATTTTTATGAGTGTCTGTAGAAGAAGTACTTACATTAGGTTGCATAGTTCACAATCAAAAATTAATCTCAAAAGGTTTAACAATTAAAAAATACTTTCCAAAAAAACCTGCCTAAAGTTTTTGCTATGCAAGCACTTCATAGTGAAGCAGACCAAGCCTTTAAAATACATGACTTAAAACAGTAATAGCACTTAGTCTCCCAAAACCATTTACCTTTCTAGGTACACCATTGATATGAAGCTTCACCATGTATTTACCACATGGATTATATTCTGGCTCTCCTTTCTTATTCTGAGGGTAAATTATACTGTTAATAGGAAAAAAAAAAAAGAAAAAGAGGAAATTGTGACAAATTACTTGGTTGATAACAATAAAAGTGGAATTAACACTGTGTCTGGAATTTACACTTAACATCAATATGGAATTTTTAACAAAAGAGCAACTCAAATTTAAAGTAAAAAATAATCATGTTTAAATAGGTTTTATTTTTCAGGCCTTGCTTTTCCTGCAGCTTTCTGCTTAATATAGTAGCAAAAAGAACATAAGTAATCTAATTGTTTCTTAAGCAGAAGCAAGGCAAAGAAAATTATCTTACTATTAAACAAATGGTATTTACATATCTGGAATGTCATTCAGGCAAGTACTGTATTTATAAGTTAAACATTTAAAGGAGAAGGCAGTGCAGAACTCACTGCTCTTGAAAAGAACACAAGTTCAGTTCTAACGAGAATAGGTTAAAACAAAGCAATCCAGGAATGTTCACACACTGGTCTGGCAAGGGGCTCCCATCAAAGTCCACAAAACCCACAGCGAATTTATCATGGGATGCCCAACGAGTGGAACTAGTTGTTGTTAACTAGTTGTTGTTAACTAGTGTTGTTAACATTAATTCTCCAATGAGTTGCAGAGTGGACCACCTGTTGCAGAGTGGTTGGCATAACAAAGTAGAAAACTGAAACTATAAAGCATTATAAGTAAAATTTCTATTACAAAAATCCCAAACAAATAAAAATCCCTTCCAAACTATTCATTACTCCTCAAAGCAGATCTAAGTTAAACTGCAGTATGTATATGTATCTATATGTAGCTGGCTCTCCTCTTAGACGTGCTGAAACCACACGAGTCCTAGGGAGATGAAGGTGAAACAAATGTTAATTTTTGACTGTGTGCAAGTGTCACAGAACATATTGCAAAAGTTTGGCAGTATGAAGACTGGAAAGACCTTAGAAAGCAACAGCTACTTACCTCGTGATCAATTTTTTGTTATATCTTCTTTCATACGCTGCACTGATAGCTAGTGACGCCACGAAAGAACAGTCTGACACAATTGTCTACAGAGAAAAGAAAACCAGTGAGGACATTTACTAATAACTCAAATACTGAAAGATGAATGCAGCATATGGAGGGAAGGAAAACCATCAGTTAGTCACTGCCTTCAAAAAGGAAAGATTTAAACCAAGAGAAACAAAGCCACTATTAAAAAGGCAGGAAACGTATGGTTGTTCAACACCAGTACCCTACAAAGCAAACCTAAGTTAGAATTACTAATGACAATCAGAGGCAAGCACAGATACCTCAGCATGCATTCACACTTACTCCTTCCTCCCAAATACCATATCCAAGGGCATAATCTATTACAGATTCCAGAACAGCATGGACCATCTGCAACTTGACACTAAGACATATCCATGTTCTCAATGGGCCACTCGGCTTCCTGTCAAACAAAAATTTAAAGATCTTGCCCATTATTTTTCCCACGCAGTAAATGAAGTGAGCAATTTGCTGCAGAGTACACCTTGCCTTTTTCATACTACCCTTACCACTGTTTCTGGAAAGCAGGATTTTCAGCTGGAATTCAAATTCTAATTTTCACTGTCACTGCTAACACCTGTTTATTCTTGTGGACAGAAAACTTACAGAATCTGAAGTGATACTATTTATTTATTCATTTAATCTCACAAGGGCCAAGGAATGAACTCTCACATCTGGGGATTCCTTTTTGAACAGGAAGATTCCCTGTGAGCAGCACACATTTCTCTTCAGGAACAATTTACCTGCTTTATGCTGAAACTTGATACAGTGTAGATCATTGTAGGGTTATTTGTTATGTCATCTGGTCGCACCCACTTGGCAAACATTGCTTTCTGTTTGGGGGATAATGGTAACTTCCCGCATTTATCACTAGATTTAAAAGAGGAAAACAAGTAGAAATAAATCAATAGCAGTTTGGAAAAGCTTTTCATGGCTTGTCCAATCCTATGTATGTCTCATAGATGGGGCAAAATATGTATAGAACAATTACAAAGCTGTAAAACAATTTCAAAGAACATCACTTCTAAGTATGTGATTTTCAGGGGAAAAAAAATTAGAAGTATGAAATGTAACCCAGGAGTTTCCTTCATAAAAGACTAAACAGATGGGAATTCCAAAAAGCCACCTACACCAGTAGAAACCCAAATTCTTCACTTTATTTGAATATGACGAACCTAATAATAAAAACTTTCTTTAGTTTCGAGAATTGAGGCTTGTCTGATTGATAAGCCTTTAGCAAAAAAATTGGAAAAAAATCCCAAACCAAACCAAAAAACCAACCCCAAGTGTCTTTGTCTATTACAGCTATGCAGTCTTTATATATTATTATTGCTCATGAATGAAGGTCTAGCAGTTACATATCACTCTTCCTCGGAATAGTCCTTTACAGAGGAAATGCCTCATTTTACAGGTAACTGATGCAGAGGGAGCTAAACTCTGTGTAGAGCAGAATCAGACAACGGAACCAAGTTGCCAGCCCAGCCCAATATTCCAAAAAGCCAAATACAGTGTCGTCCTTACAGGGCTGAAGGCACAACTGTAAAAGCACTACAACAGCAAGGTCAGCCTACAATGAAGTCTTAAGTTCAGAATGGAAGAAAGAAGTGGTAGTATTTTAAGTATCCCTGCCTGAATTATGCTTAAAACCCTACCTTACCAATTTTAATGTCCTAAAAAGAAAACACCGAAATACCAAATATGGGAAAGTTTTGAAAATAAAAATAAAAGGGAAGTTCAGAAATTGAACCATACTTACGAAAAAGGCATAGGGAAGGCAAAACGTTCTCTCAGATCAACACTCATGAAAGGTACGTATTCAATGCCATTAATTTTTGAAGTCTTCCTGAAAGTCATAAGGAAAAAAATAGTTACAAACCTATCTATCATCTTCCAAATACGAAGTTCCAAAAGGTAATAACAAAATCAGTTTTTAAAAACTAGCAAAACAGTGCTTCTGAAAACTAGACAACTACCACTTGATGTATTTGACAGTTTTAAAAATTTAAAATTTAGGCTAATAGTTTTATGGATTATTTGTATCTTATTCCACCTATAATAAAAATCTAAGCAAAATCAACTGGATGCAACAGAAGTCATAGTCCTACAAAATATTATACTACCTCAATTTCCAGTGAAGTAGCAGTTGCCTAATCTACGAAAACATCTCTTTAACTTTGGCTTCTCAGAGCCAGATCTCTCATGAACTCTTTTTGGAAAATCTTCAGCTTACCTGAGCACTTCAATCTCCTCTGCAGTGTATCTCTGACCTTGAGATTCACTAGCTTGTACTGCTCTGATTGTCTGTGGTTTATCATTTAAAGAAAAATCAGGTCCCAATGGAAAGAACGTTCTCACTGGCTGATTTGGTTTAGCTGCAGTTGACTTTTCTTTCTGAGATGACTTTGACATAGATTCCTTCAGTGCCTCTGCTCTAAAGCAAATAAAAATGCATTTTATTTACAACAATGATAAAAACATAGTTAGGGTTCAATTACTGATTTTCTTGGTTCATGTTCCTACATATATTACATGGAAAGAACAAATACCCAATTTGACCAACACCACTTTCCCTAAAAAAACCCCCAAAATCTATTTATGATGCTGGTACTTTACTTTCCTGTTCTTGAATCAATTAGAAGATAGCACTTCTGACTCACATAAGCTACTTTTGGCAGAACTCATTAGATTTTTATTGCCTCTAAATTATGGTAATAGGAGAATTTGTGTAAGTGTTCATTATCTGGAATCTCAGAACAAGATCAGCGAAACGCAGAGAGAGAAAACTGATTTGCACCCTCTCATACCTTCCAGATTTATTTGTCCAGCAGCTACAACAGCAGTAAAAACCCACAGGCATTCTCACAACCCAGCATTTCAACTGCTTGAAGACTGTGTATTGAGGAGCTGTATTTTGTCGTTGCTGCATTAAGCTGGTGGATGGTCACACGCATGCAAAATACTGGTTTCTTTCTGAACACAGACTGAGCAGTGCTAAAAACCAGCTTATACTGAAACTTTGCCCAACACAGGCCATGATTCACCATCAAAGAGCTGATTTAAAAAGAGGTATATTGAACTTACACTTGTGTAAATTGTTTCAGACAGACACTTCATTACACATATACCACGCAATTAGATTGCTATTGTCAAGATAAATGCTTCCCAGTTTCCAAGCCGTCTTCCTTATGAAGGGACACTGACACCTTAACTTCATGCTGCTTCAACTCAGCACTTTTTATAGAAGCTCTGATATATATCTCTGAAGACTGAAGTAGTGCATTTGTTCGAGCATATACACAGTCCTTTCCTAGTTCCGCATGTCCCAAGATACCCAGAGGGTTGGCACAAGAGCTGCTACATTCAGCAGTGTAGCAGCTGGCAGCTAGCTCCAAGGAGAACTCTACGGGAGCTTGGTCTACCCAGAAACCACACAGACATGCGAGACTGAGAATCCAGCTCAGAGGGTGCACTTAGACCCGACAGCAAGTGTGTTTACTAACATTAGCAGTGCTCACCTATCCAGTGCTTGTCGAGCCAGCTGTTTCAGTTTGGACTGGAGGCCTGCTTCTGAAGTTTCAGTAGCCTAAAGTACAAGAAAGAAAAAAAAAAAGCTACACATTTAAAGAAACCCAGCATGTTTTAAAAGCTCAGTTCGTCATAATTATAGATTACATTGAAGAGTAACTAGCTATTTTTTCCAATTATCTTTTTCAAATGAGCAAATATGTGGGGTTTGTAGTGGTTTTGCTGCTTTTTGGTTTTTTTTTTTAAATCTCATCAGAAAAAAACATATGAAATAAGTAAATATAATTTTGCTGTTCTAGTGAAATGTTCATAGAATGGAAGTGATATTTAAAATTCTTCAGCATGGGAAACACTACATACAGAAAAAAAACTTGCCAGAATTAACTGTATTAAAACACTTTGGGCAGAAACAAGATAAAACCAAATGTAACATACACTACTGAGCTTGGATGTGTTCTCATTCTTTTCCCCAAATGAGTCAATAATAATCAGGGTAACTTAGGGAAAAAAAATACATTTTTGAATGTTTACTATCATAAAATCTAAACTAACAAGACAGATGTGCAAGAACAAAATTTTTAACGTGCAATCAAAGGCATAAAATAAACTATGACAGGGCACCAAAACAGGTATCAAGAGAGCTAACTTCTGTTCCCGGTTGGGAGGTCAGCTATGATAACTTAAACTTTCCTTTTCCTTACATGTGAAGCATGGCTCTGCTGCTAAACAATCTGCAAGAGGCACAACATGAGGTGTGGCTCCTCCTGTGACACCCACAAGTGTGACAGGTTTCAGGTTCTAGCTTTGTAGCTTGATGGATTACTCCAGGTCAGCCAGGTCAACTGAGGATACAAAAAGCAAGCTGCTTTCACCCCAGGAAACAAAAAGAGAAACACCCTCTACAAGCTACTAACTTCATTTGCAAGTAAATTACACGCTGGAGTTCCTGGTTGGAAAAGACTCTGAAAGATGCATGAAGGTAAGCAATGGAGATGCAACACCAGCACGGTCATCTAGGATTCAGCCACAGAAGAGGAGGAATGGCTGCTCTCAGAGTACTTTAAGGGTAAGGAAGAAGCAAATTTCTCCACCTGTGTATACTAAGAAGAAAAACAGAAGTAAAGCTTCAAGATAGCAGAGTTCCTTCAATCTTCTTTCATCTTGGGAAGAAGGTACTTTTGGGTCACCCCAAGGGACAAAGCTTACCATCATGTCAACAAAATAATATGCTAGTCAAGATTAAAAGCAGCTTCAGCAGTATCTTGTACCTCATGAAGTACCCAATATATGCAGTTATTAATAAAAATATGTTCTTTTAGACACTAAAAACATATGCGCAAAATGTGTACTTTCAGACTAACTTCAGTAATATTTTCATGCACTGACACAACAGAAGGACGAACACAGAAGGGGAAAAACAGTACGCTGCCGCAGTAGATGTTATGTAATAGACTGAAAATGTTCTGCTCCAACAGCTCAAGTGGAAAAACTAGAGCAGTTCTACTAACTCTTGATCTGGTTACACTGCATCACCAGGGGTTTTTAGCCTAGGTATAACCTGTTTACAGAATTCAGAGAAAAGAACTTACTCTAGCATGTAGCAAAAGTAACATACCACTCTCAACAACCCACATATATTTTTACATTATAAAAAGGGAAAAGAAGGGAAAAAGAAAAACAGACTTGGTGGAGTTACATTATGATGGTGAGCTCTTCTTATAATGAGTTAGTTAAGGCAACTGGACTTGGGGGGAAAAAAGCAGTACCTGTAATTATATTCTTCAACATTTACATAATGGCCAATTTGTCCTTATTAATTTCAGTGGGAACTGAATTCACTCATAACAGCTTTATGTTAAGCAATCAAGTACTATTTTTACTAGTTTTGGCATCAGTAGACTATTACATCTTCAGAAAGTGTTACACACAAAAATTTCACTTTAATTACTTCCTGTAATGTAGTCAGAAAGTAATACAGCTGACACATCAGCAAGTCATCTTCAGATTTAACCATTTTTAATTTGGTTTAGCACTGTATTTGCTCCAGGGCAAAAATTAACATGAAAAGTGTTCCAGAATCTTTCTAGTTTTCAGTATGATCCAGTTCAGAAAAAAACTCCCACATAAATCACAAGACCCCATAAATTTACAGCGTTGTATAGCAACACAACAAAAACTGGAAGAAACACTAAAAAAAAAAAAACTAGTGGGGAAAAAAAAGATTAAAAAGTAGTTTTTAGAAATACAGGTACTCCATTTTCAAGCCAGCCTTTAAGGGTCAGTCACTTGTGCAAGTGGAAGAATTTCTTACCATCACATAATTCCACCAAGTTAACCTGTAGCTTAACATACTGTTTTCAAACAGAGTTCCACGGCTTCTGTGTACAACTCTATAGCTTCTTCTGCATTGCCTTTATCATCTTCATCAAAAGCCTGTGTAACTAGGAAGTGAGCCCGCTCCAAGTCCAACTGTTGTTTTGACTTCAGAGGGTCTGTCTTCTGTGACTGAACTAAACAAAAAAGAAACTATTTAGCTTTCTTCAGCAGCAGACATGGAAAAACATCATTAACATGGTATCGAAACACTATCAGCCCTAATCAGATGGGTAATAACTATTTCTTGTCTGGAAATAAAATCTGTCTAGAGTTCACTAAAAACATCTAGGCAGGGACAAGAAATCACCATCACCCCTCCCTGAAGCAGAGATACTCTCTCAGGATATTTCAGAGGTCAAACAATGTAAATAAAATCTCTTTCATACTACACTGAGAACAAGGATGTTTAATTATGTCAAATATTGCACCATTTGTGAAAACATATCACCTATGACAACACATGAGTTCCTTAGGTGCCCACTTCATTTAATACCTTTATTAATGACCTGAAGGAGAAGGCAGAGCGTACCTTCACTGAGGTTGCAGACCCTACCAAACCAATTAACTCAAGCACACAGCTGCTACTCAAAGGGACACAGACAAGCTAAAGTAACAGGCTGACAGGAACCTCAGGAAACTCAATCAGGACAGATGCTACGCCCCATGCTTGGGACAGACTAACACCCTGCAGGGTATAGGCCCATGAAGGAGGGTCTGGGGGACAGGTGGATGAACCTGAGCCAGCAGGCCCCTGGCAGCAATGAAGGCTAACAGCACCCCGGGCTGCATCCTCAGGAGCACAGGCAGGAGATGTGGGGGTGGGGAAACAATTGGCACCCTCTACTCAGCACTCAGTAGACTGTCCAGAATGCTTCATGCCCCCTTGGGTCCCCAATGAGGTTGAGGCTGGACGACTTCGCCTTTAGAGAAGCTGATGAAGCACAGCTTGTCCAGCCAGGAGGAGAGATGGCTTTGGGGGGACTAATAGCAACATGCCATTAGTTGCAAGGTTGTCAAGACAGAGCCTGAATCCATTTTCTTCACTGTGGTGTGAAGAAAGGGAATGAGAGTCAGTGGTGATGGATTGAAACGGGAGAATGCAACTAAGATATATATAAAAAAATAATCACTAGAAATACAATTGCACCCTGGAATGGGGGCTCAGAGGCACCAGGAAATTTCTGTCCTTAGGTTGTTTTAGGACCTGACTGAACCTAAGCAACCTAGTCCAAAGATCAGTGTCTATCCTGCTTTCAGCTGGACACAGGCCTTTCAAAGTCCCTTTTTGCCAAGTGATTCTATGATTCTAATTGAGAATTGCAGGTGTGCAGAAATTTAAGGATTTGGTCTAAGCAGAAACACTGACACCGGATCAAACAAGGAAACTCTTAAGAGAGCAAAGAACTCCTTTGCCCTCCAATGTTAGTAATTATACATAAATATAGGAACCCACTTCCTTCAAATCCATCCTGCAGCTAAGCCTCAGAGGTGAGTTTTGATTTGTTCCCAATCAATTTTTGTTGCCATATTTAATTACTTTCTCATGTTTTCTCTGCAGATGAGATTCCTCAGAATATTTAAAAGCAAAGAATACCCACACCCAAGTCCTTAGGTAGTTCAGTCTCCACTTAATTTCTGATGTATCAGAATTCAAAGCACTGATACGCTTATTTGTGGTTCTTCACAAATGACAAGAAAATTAGAATAATGAAAAACAGAGCAAACACCATTGATATGTATTTCACAGCAGCAAGCAACATTCTAATTAAACCTCTGCTTAAACTAATTGAGTGGAAAGCTCCTTACCCACCTGCTGAATGGAGAGCTTGAACTCTCTCCAAGTACTCATTTATTTTTTCTTGAATATTTTCCAAGTTTGACCCAGCCATCCCAGCATAAATCAAGGCTTGTGCAGCTTCCTGCAGGCAGAAGAATTTGAGACAAAGTTAATGTTTGCTGCCTAGAAAATTACTTTCCATAAACAGAGGGCCTACAACAGCCACGAGTTGCACAAAAGTAAGCCTTTAAATCCACAAAAAGACTCACTGGCTGAAGGGAAATTCTGTTGGAAAGAAAAAGTTTCAAATTATAAATTAGGTCACATTCAATTTCTCACATCTGGAACTACCTATAAAACTATAAAAATATTTAGAAGTTGTGTAAGACAAGATCTTAGGCCTGTCCTTATAGTAACGTATGAAATTAAGAAATTTTAAGTAAAACTTTCCAAGCATGCACTGAAACCAGTTTGGTTTTAAAGCTGTGGATTTAAGGTTAGGAAAAAAAATTAGCTACTTAAGTTATTTGCATTTAATCTGATAATAATGATAAAAGCTTTTCAAAATCAGATGCAAAGAATTTTGGGGGATTTTTAGTAGTACTCAGATAAAGCTATTAAATGTGGAAAGTCTATAAATTTGAGGTTTCCTACCTTCTCAAACTTGTTTTTTTAAATTTTTGCATGTACATAAAAATACTGGATGCGAGTCTACTTCCAGAAGGGAGTGTAGGCCTCCAGCTCAGAAGCACAGTATGTTACCCACATTAAGGCTTTTTCCATATTGTACAAATCTATTAAGAAAGAAGGCCTTCAGTTGCATCAGCTGTCTATCCATTCACTAAATTTATGAAAAACATGTTACGGTTTGTCAGGGCTGCAATAAATAGCCAGACTCAACACAGTCTCAGAACCACATGGGGAATCCACACTTGTCACCCACAAAAATGAGGATAAACCCCTTATTTTGTCCCCATTATTAGCATGGGGAAAAAACTCGCAACATTCTTGAGCAGTGCTCATCTTCTCTGCAGCACAAGAGAAGAAGAGGTGGTCGTGTAGCAAGCAGGCTGGGAATGTAGAGAGCAAAATAGTAATTAGAGAGCTGCTTCACAAAGATGGTGCTCAGAGAGGCTGCTCTGCACAGGGCAAGCACAGAACCATGCCCAGTAAGCCCCTTTGTGTGCTTTATGGCCATTGGTTTTGTCAAGCTTTGCAGTTTGCTCCCCTACTCATCTGCCTAGTTTGCCCAAGCTTAAAACTGATCCTGACACAGCCTGTACTTGTTATCAGGATGAATTTTCACTGAGAAGCATCACAGAACCAAGTACCACATACTCCCTGTCAGCATCCATCTCCATATTACATCACACAAATGTCCACAGCCACAGAAAGGTAAATTGAAGTTCCATTTATAGGTAGCAATTAACTACTATTAAGGTCTAGCACACAACTATTCTTCACAGGGGAAAAAAATGCACTACAGCTACCTGCTCAAAGGATGGATATATTTTTCTGCAAAATACAACAAGTACAGACCAACAAAACAGTGTATGACTGATGTTGCTTCTGTACCTTCAAGAACAACTGCTCTGCCTGGTTTTAAGAGGTAAACTGAATGAAAACGGTCTTTTATAAATCAAGCCTTCAAAGGACTAAAGAAGTTGACCGGCGGAGCCAGCCCACCAGATGTTCCCAGTGACCAGATGGACGTGCAATTCAGAGTTTGCATTTATGATCTCTTCACTATCATTATTGTTCTTTGTCACGAGTAGGGTGCCACAGCCACAAGATGCTAACTGCTGGTCAACAGCCAAACTTAGCAACAGCCTTCAGCAGCTTTGCTGAGGTCATCGGGTATCCAAAAATGATCTTGACATTTGTGCAGAGCACCATTAGCAACCTGCCCTAGGGTGCCCACATGCAGCCCTCCTCTTAGGGATCTATCAAAGTTAAGCGGCAGCAGGAAGTAAACAGCACTTGCAAGCCACAGAAATTCTATTCAGGCTGGTCTGTTTTGCTGTTGTCTATGGGCAACAACTGTAGCATTTTCCATGTTTCATCCTTAAGGTCACATTCTCACAGAAGCCAGTTCAACACCCAAGCCTTCTCATGTGCTTAGTAATTGCACCAGTGGGCTCTGAACTGCTTAGATCAGCTGATAAGAAAGTTGGTGATAGGCTAGAGCTTACTTGCATTGTCCAAAAAGAAAAGCATGAAGGGCCCCAAAATACTAGATAATATTAATTACTTTTGTTTAATCTAACATGGCAATGATTCTTCAGGCAATATCCAGAAAGCCCAACCTATCTCGGCTGAAATGTACATAAAGAATTCTGCTTTAATGATATCTGTGGAGTTTGCTCTCATTCTTCCTGATCACAACAGGTTTGAACACCAACACCATCGCATATAATCTGACACAAGTGTCAATATCTAGTGTTGGACTGCCAATAGTCACCCATTTGAACAGCAGAAACCTTACCTGCAGTTGTGATTCAGTTATAACAGTGTCAAATCTGTGACTCTGCTGCTCTCTGGCATAGCTTCTGCACACCAGAAAACACTTGCCTAGGTTACACTCTTTGTCACGTGCAAGCTTCAAGTGCACCAAGACTGCCAGGAATGCATTTTTACACTTAGCAAGAACACTACCCATATGCAGCAAGTGAAAAAGATTTTCCACGCACTGTTCAAAAGCGTACAAGGGTGATTACTTGCAAAAAGAGATGTTTTTATTATGTAGAGCAGTGAATAATTTCTTTCACATATATGCAGAAATATACAGTACTAAAGCAATACTGTGCATGGATATCAGACCATGCACACACACTGCTGCTGATAAGCACAGAGTTTATCAGTGTTATTATGGGTAACTATAACTTTTGCATATATATATGCTTTACATATATATACTTAATTCACACTACGTTAACAACCAGGCCAGAATAAAAAAAAGATACTGCCCTTCCTATCCCATCACACTTCCATGCACAGGCCACCATAATAATAACACTATGCTTTTTAAACACTTCATAGATACCTAGCACTCATGAAGCAAAAGGCCAACTACCAAGCCTTTAGCAAGTTAGTGGAAAAGAATTACTTTGGCAGGATAATGGAATTTGTGGAAAGATTAATGTGATGAGGATAAACATAGCCTTAAAAAAAAATCCCTCCTCACAGGTGAGAAGTAAAGCCAGTGGGATATGGAACTTCAATGTAACTATGCAAAACATATAACCAACAAAATGAGAAAACTTACACAGGCGAAAAATACATAATGGTTGCATGACTTACTAAATACCAGTAGTAAGTCTATAGATACTGAGCAAGAGACTGAGTTAACCTCATTACACCCTCAGTTACACCAACTTGAAGCTGTACTGAAGTAACAAAATCTGGTCCCTAATGGAAAGAATATCCATACGTGATTAAAATCACATCACTGACAGCTTATGATCTGAAACTGTCTTACTGCTGACCTTTTTGTATTTCACCACGGACTTTTTTTTTTTTTGATGACCGACAGTACAATAGAGTTGTTTCCAGCTGCACGCTCAAGAGTGGCAGCATTGCCCCACTTATGGTTCTCAAAAATGCCCAGCGCTTACATCTCCAGCATAAAACTGATCAGCCTTTCCGGCCTGGCGGGGGCGGGGGAGAGGCCAGGAACGATAGCGTAGGACCAGCGGGGCAGAGGCGTTTTTAGATTACGACGAAGCTTCTGAGAAGCACCGAGGGGGCTGTGCTTCCAGTAGCTGGAAGAAGCGCCCGCACCCACTTACCCAGCACAGCACCTGCCGCGCCACCCCTGAACAGCAGCGCAGGGGCAGCGCTCGTTCCCACCTAAAAACCAGACGCAGGAAAAAGGCATTTCGCAACCCGCCCCGAGGGACGAGGCTCCTCCGGAGACTGACTGACTGACTGACAGACAGACAAACTTTGGTGGCGCACGCCCGGCCTTCGGCTCTCCT
>VZRE01005948.1:114883-236429 GCA_013396775.1 Cephalopterus ornatus | reverse complement strand
GGGCGGGGCTCGCAGTCGCGGCGGAGAAGGGGAGGGGCACTGTGAGGGGGGGCCGGAGGGGCCGGGGGCGAGGGCGCGCAGGGCGGTGAATACAAAGATCACGGAATCACTGACTCACAGAATCAATTAGGTTGGAAAAGACCTCTGAGATCATCGAGTCCGACCTATGACCGAACACCACCATGTTAGACCATGGCACGAAGAGCCATATCCAGCCTTTGCTTAAACACCTCCAAGGACGGTGACTCCACCACCTCCCTGGGCAGCCCGTTCCACTGTCTAACCAACCTTTCTGTGAAGAAATTCTTCCTAGTGTCCAACCTAAACCTCCCCTGCCACGGTTTAAGACTATGCCCTCTAGTCCAATCGGTTGTTACTCGGGAGAAGAGACTGACCCCCACCTGGCTACAACCTCCTTTCAGGTTGTTCTGGAGAGTGATGAGGTCACCCTCAAGCCTTCTTCAGGATAAACAAGCCCAGCTCCCTCAGATGCTCCTCACAGGACTTTTGCTCCAGACCCCTCACCTGCTTCATTGCCCCCCTCTGGACTCACCCCAACACTTCAATGTCCCTCCTGAATTGAGGGGCCCGGAACTGAAAACCGTACTTTAGGTGTGGCCTCACCAGTGCCCAGTGAATGGGAAAAATCACTTCCCTAGATTGCTCCCCATCCCACCTCTCCCATGGCTCTCAGCCATGGATGAGGGGAGCAAGCACAGCCCAAGCGAGCCTCTGAAGGGTTTTAAAACAGAGTGGGGGTTTTTTCATTCACTTTTTGGTGGAAGTGCTCATGGTTAGGTCTTGAAGCTGGGTTTTCTAGCCTTAAAGAGAGTGTTTCCAGTGTGTAACCAGTTCAGCTTTTTGTTCATGCTTTCGTAGTTTCTTCTTAATCTGACGGGTGGGATACTTGAGGACTGGGGTCCCTCCACAGGGAGCCACATGGCAAAGACAAGGGGAAATAGGAACAAGTTTCACAGGAGAGATTTCATCTTGACATAAGAAAGAAAGTGTTTATAGTAAGATCAACTGTTCATTGGGAGAGCCTCCCCAGGACATGGTAGAATTCCCATTGCTGGAGGTTTTCACGAGTGTTTAGACAGCGTGCTAGATAATCTTTTTCCCACAGAAGGTTGGACCAGGGAATCTTTCAAGGTCCCTTCTAACTTGGGCAATTTGTTGATTCTATGGGCATTTATTTCTGCCTGAAAATACAGCTTATTTCAAGGCATTGTTTTCAACTTGTGTGCCTTCCTTCCTAACCTCATCTAATGCTTGCTTTCTTATCTCCCTTGCCTGACTTTTGCAGTTGATATTCTCTGAGAAGATCATAGCTCTGTATGTTGTCTTAATCTTATTCCCTCCAGCTCCTGCGTTTTTGCAGAGGCAATATCAGATGAAGAAATTCAGGTCTCTGTTTCTGTGTCATACTCCTTTACTGCTAACGAGACAGAATCAGCTCATTCTCATTTGGTGTTCCTCTTTGAGACATTTTCATCTGTCTTTTCCTTTTGTCTCCATTAATGCTATAACTTGCCATCTCCCAGCTCCTCTTCCTGCCTCCTGATTTTGACTCTTGCTTCTCTGCCTCTTCTTCTCCTCCTTTTCCCAAATATATGCTGTAGGGGTAGACATTTACATGTTAGTGATGCTTTGTACCTGAATTTCCTTATTGCCATACTTATTTTCATTTGACTACAGCCAAAGCTTTTAATGCTTCTTAACGTCATTTTTTTTAGTGCTTTTAATGTTTTTTTCCCCAGGCATTAAAAAAACAAAGATCCAAAACTCTGATATAATCTGGTCTGTGAATTCTTCTCTGTTGTGCCAATACAGAGTCAGAACAGGAGTCACTCTAATCCTGTATTCCTCTGACTGGAGTTTAGTTGATGCTTGTTGAAAGAGTACAAGAATAGGGCAGATTTATAGTATTTTGTCTCAGCTTCCTGTAGCCTGGGAGTTGAACTCACATCATTGCTTCTGATACTGCTTGCTGGACTTGTTTTCAATTAATTAGTCTAATTGTTGCTTCAGCACATTTTGATTTTGGCATTCAAAACATTTTGTGGGAATGTTTAAATTTGTTGTGTGAAACAACATTCCCTATAAAAAAAGCCCCAAAACAATAAACCAACCTCCACCCCTTTTCTGAGTGTAATTTTTTAGCCTTATCTCCCCTGGTTATAAAAAATTATGATAACATCTCACACATCTTTTAGTTTGCCCATAAGTTTGTGTTATTTGCTATCTCTTTCTTCCGTTCCTTCTTTCGTCATATATTTAATCTCTTTTCAATCTCCTCTATGTTTCCTTCAACATGGAGTGATTAGAATGGTGTGCAGTATTAGAGTTGTAACATTAATTTTGTATCCTGGTGTACTGGGTTTTTTTCTGTTTCATAATGACTCCTATTGGTTCAGAGATAGACAACAGGTTAGCAAAGGCATACAGAGCTTTCGGTAAACTCTATAAAAGCGTTTGGCGAAACAATCACTTGAAGAAAAGTACAAAGATCAGTGTTTATAGAGCCATTGTACTGTCCACTCTTTTATATGGATCTGAATCATGGGTCATTTACCGCCACCACTTACGACTCTTAGAACGCTTCCATCAACGCTGCCTCCGTACAATCCTAAACATCCACTGGAGAGATTATGTGACCAATACGTCTGTTCTTGAACAGGCAGCAGTTACGAGTATTGAGGCCATGTTGCTGCGAAAGCAGCTGCGTTGGGCAGGGCACATCTCCAGGATGAAGGACTACCGCCTCCCTAAGATTGTGCTCTATGGTGAACTTGCCACTGGCTGCCGCAAGAGAGGAGCCCTGAGGAGGAGATATAAGGACTCCTTGAAACAACATCTCAGCCTTGGCCATATTGATCACCATCACTGGTCTGCTCTGGCCTCCAATCGGGAGGCCTGGAGACACGCTATCCACAACACTGCTGCTTCTTTTGAGAATACACGCAGGATCACTCTCGAGGAGAAAAGACAATGCAGAAAGAACCATGTGCTGTCGGTACCACCTGGGGAGTCATTCTACTGTGCCTTTTGCAACCGGACATGTCTAACTTGCATTGGCCTTTTTAGTCATCAGCGCACTTGTAGCAAGCGTGGGTAGAGTCTTTTGCAAATCTTCGTTCACAAAGCCTAGCCATGATGAATGACTCCTAACACTTGTATTTGCCTTTTTAACCACTGCTGAGCATTTGGTGAAGTTCTGAGCACTATGCAGAAGGACTCAGCTTTCCTGGGAAAGGACAGACAGTTTAGCATCTGCCATTATGTACCTAACGTGCTGTTTTCCTGCTGTGATTTAGCAGCATTTAATTTCACAGGCTGTTTACTACATACCCAGGAGAGATCCCTGCACAACTTTCTGTAGTAGGCTTTCACAAGCCAGAGTATTTTTTAGACGTATAAATCTGGTCCTTTGAGAGATAGTGAGGTGCAGTTTTAACATGCTTATGGGATTAGACTATGAGGCGGAGGTCAGACAGCCTTTATGGCTGCCTCAGCTGTGTGGAGCAGGAAGTGGTACTGAAGTGTTGTGGTTCTGATCTGCCTTTGATTCAGCTCTAAGTCCTATAGCTCAGCTTGACCGAAGGTAACCAAAACCGTCATTATCCTTCCTTTACACATGAAAAAATACACCCACCAATACGAAAATGAGAAAGAGGCTGCCCCTCCGTCTATGATGACAACATTTGACCAATTATATTTGAATACAGTCCCACCTCCATTTATCCAAAAGAATAAAATTGATATCTGGAGTCCTCCATGTAGAGGATGAAAACACGACCAAAGTTCACAAACAAGCCGATGGGCTTGGTCCTCTCTCCTCCCCAAAACAGGAAAGACTCTTTGGTAAGATTTGCATCTCTGACTGTGTCAGAGCATACCTGAATGAAACCAAGCTAATTAACAGTGAAGTTAAGCTTAGTGAAAAGCTGAATTTGTTAGTTCGATTTGAATTGTTAGCTTAATTAATCATTGGCTAGCCTTAATATATTTAGTGCTAATGCAGGAAGTATAATTATCAATGGCTATTCCAAATCTTTATTTCTCTTGCTTCAATAAACCACACCAGTTGTGACTTTGTGACTGTGAAAGTTCTTATCTAACATGATTAGACTTATAGTGCTACATTGGTTATAATCAGAAATTCAGCCTAGCTACACCCAGCCCCTCTGATCTCTGAGGGCTAGCTGGAATGCAAGGGGAGTTAGTTCTGCCAAATTTCATACTCTAATGCAGCACTGTCATACTTCTTCTCCCTATTATTTCTTGCCATTTCTAGGTAACTTCTGAGTTTTTACAGTAGTTGACCACTTTGTTCGGAAACAGAAGTTGGATGTGCTGTATTTAAGTTTTGTAGAGGCCTCCCCCTTTAACCTTTTAAGAACTGGCATCCCATGTATTTTACCAATGATTTTATTTTCCTTTACTTGTTAGAGAAGGGCACTGTGTGGGAACCTCTAAGTGCCCCTTTATTGAACAGCCTTCCAAATTTTCACTTTCTTATGAAAGACATAAGAGATTATCCTTTAACAAGTTGCTTACCGAAACTTCTACATGAAATGCTGTTCATATTCTGACACTGTTGCTTAGCCAGGACAGCATTACCTCATTGCCTCCACGGACTGTGTTATTTCATGTTGAGTCAGACTATAGGTAATCTCTTTCTATTTTTAGTTCCAAGTATAGCAAGAATATGATAGTTGTCACTAGGTTGGATATTAGGAAGAAATTCTTTACAGAGAGGGTAATCAGGCATTGGAATGGGCTGCCCAGGGAAGTGGTGGATTCTCCATCTCTGGAGATTTTTAAGATGAGACTGGATGTGGCACTTAGTGCCATGGTCTAGTAACCACAGTGGTCATGGATTAAGGGTTGGACTTGATGATCTCAGAGGTCCTTTCCAACCTGGCTGATTCTATGATTCAATGATTCTATGATTCTATACTGTAAAATAAATAATAAAACTAATCAATGTATTGGCCCCCCTCCCTTTGTGTAATTTTTATTATTTCAGTCATTGAAGTATGTTGAATAATCTTTTTATTTACAGTAAAAAGTTTTATCTTTGTGTTTTCCCTTTTGAGTCAGCACAGTAAATGCCAGGTAAAATTATTTTAGACATATGATGGTTAATATTTTAAATACTGGGACAGACCTTAGAATTAGAGGCATGCACTGAAGTGACAAGAAGCTAAAGAAGATAAAGTAGGTTTCTAAACAGTTCTAAACAGTTTCTAAACAGTGACTGCTACTGAAAATCAATACTTGTTTTATCAATAACTTGTTGGACGTATATGCACAATTGTTAAATGGATTCTGCAAAACTTTAGAGAAATGTTGCCTACATTTTTCAGCTATGTAGGAGCAACTCTTTATATCTGTTTGTGGCTCTGCTTTGGTTGGGTTGTTCCAGAGCAAATCTGTGTTAACAGATGATTGGAGTTTGTGTATATTCTCTAGTGCATAAAATGTTTTCTTAAACAGACTAACTGATCTTAGCTCATTTTTATGTGAAGTACCACCAATTTATTGTTACATAGGGTACCTAAGTATTGTATTTTCAGGGCTGAACCCTTACGTATAGAGTATGTTGAACTCTTTTTGCTACAAAATTAAATGTTCCTTGATTGAGGACTTCTGAATATGAATCCAGACCCCTGATTGCTCCTGATGCTGCTTAATGTTATGAAATTATGAAGGCAGGTAAAGCATAGCTGAAAATAAAGCCTTTAAGTTTGTATATAGTATTTTAATTTTTAATATGCTAGAAATACCTTCTATAAATAGGGGTTTGAATATGTGAAACTACTTGAAAAAAAGAATCAATTGTATTATACCACTAGATGTCCATCTACGGTTAGATTGAAGCTAGAAATTTTTACATGGTTAAAGGAACAGAAATTGAACAAATACATTTTTAGTTTGGCTCTGGTTTAGCTACAAGTATGGTTGAAGTTGCTTTGGTTAATTCTGGTTTTGAAGTTTTCTTGACTCAGTCACAGAGATTTAGATTTGGTTTTTGCAGTCAAAAGTCCAGCATCTAAGCTGGTCAGAAATTTTTATCACAATCACTGCCTACCTTTCAATGCTCATTTTCTCTCTTCAGTAAATAAATTGCTGTAGACATGTATGTAAAACATTGTCATAATAAAAATTAGATTGTCACTTAACAGCAATTCTTTCCTTCCTGTGCGCTGCATTATACTGTGGAATTTCATGCTGTTAATAACCCAAGTTACTCCTCAAAATTGCCCAAAGTAATCAAAATAATTAACATAGCTCCGGTTAATTTTCTCAATTTCAAGGACAGAAAGGTTCTAAAATAGATGCCCAAATGTATCTCTCTCATCTGTTGAAAAACAATTCTGTAAAGAAAACAGAGTTCTTTACAGGATACAAAATTTTTACAGGAAGCAACTCCTAAAGGGTTAACATTGGCTGATTTTTTTTTTCCTTTTTGAGAAAAATTAAAATTTAGACTCTATGCATTGGGCAAGAGGGGCCTTTTTTTTAAAGTGTTCTTTTCGTGCTATTTATTTTCTCATTTTCAATGAAGGCAGTTTAATTAGCATGAATAATGTTATTTGCAAGAAACTTGAATTTAATCAAGCAGTTCCTTTACTGAAAACAGCTTGTTATACTGTCAGATTTGTACTCCCAGGGAATTAAAAATTTAAAACAGATTCCTCATTGTGATGGGGTGGCTTCAGCTAGCAGCCAAGCGCTCACACTTCTACCCCCACAGCAGGACAGGGCTTGGGGGAGGAACAGAGAAAACAGGAAGCACTGGAGTGAGAAAACTCATGGGTCAAAAAAAAGACAAGGAAATAATTCACCAGTTACTGTTGTTGGCAAAACAGACTCCACTTAGGGAATTTAAATTAATTTATTCCTCATTAACATAAACATTTAATTAGTGGTTTGGGCATTGGAAAACAAAGATAACAAACATTTAAATGCTTTGTGAAAACACTTTTCTTCTCCCTTTTCCAGGCTTAACTTCACTCCAGACACCTCACCTCCCCTCTTGTTACTGATGCAAGTTACACCTAGTAACTAGTGAGGTGATGTGCGATGCAGGAGTTAGAGGTTGATACGTAGCAGTTTCTCTTTGCTGTTCCTTTTTTCTCTTCTGCTACTCCTTTGTGCTTTTTCTCTTCTGCTACTCCTTTATTCGCTATGCTCTGGTGTGAGTCCTCCATTGACCGAAGTGTTGTTGGGATTGACCTGCTCCAGCATGGGCTGCAGTTCCTTTGGGGTTGCACCTGCTCCAGCCTCCGACTCTGACCTTGTTGCTCCTTTGCTACCCTACACTAATCCTCTCAGTCTTAGCTTTTCCTGCCCTTTCTTAAAACTGTTTCCAGAGAGGTGTAACAAACTTTGGCTGGCTCAGCTTTAGCCGGCGGTGGGTCCGTTGCTGAGTCAGCTGTGTTTGACACACCCCTTCTCAGAGAGGCCGCTCCTGCAGCCCCACCACCACTACCAAAACTGTGTTCCTTTTACCCAGTACACTCATAAAGGGATTAGCTTGAAGGGAAATAAGAGATAATTACAAATAAGGATTTTTTTCCCCCTCAGATTTGTTAGCAGGAAAATTGGTAAAGCTAAGGCAGTCAGTTGGGCTGGACTAGCTGCTATTTGCTATTACTCACGTAAGGCACAACTGAAAATATTTTGGAGGGCAACAAGACCCATAGAGAGGCTACATGGAGTCCAGGTTCCCTTTGTAGGGTTACCCTCTGCTATTTGCAGTGGATGTACCCTGGAGTGCAGATTATGGACTAAACTAAACCTACAGCTGCAGAAGGAAGCAATCCCTGCTGCCTCAGCTGATGTTGATGAATCTGAGAGGGAAAACCCTTGTTGAAGACCCAGTTGCAACGTGTTGGTGATCAAGGGGACATAAGTCAAGAAACCACTGATACCTCCTGTGCATTGTCCTTCATGTACAGGTGGTATTCTCCTGTGGCTGCTCCTCTTGTGAAGGTTTGGGTATTAAGGGTGTTTGCTTCTGCTGTTGGAAGGATGTTCATGTAAGAAAACTATGGTCTGAACTTGATGTGTGTCAGCCCCACTGTGCCAAGTACTTTGCAAATGCTTTCATCCTGGAATACTAAATAGTGAGATCAGTGAGAAAGCAAAACTACTTTGTGCATACTGCCTTTGAGAGGATAATGTGTTTGGGGCAACTGCTGTCTGAGTTTGCATGTGACCTTCCCAAACACTAGTTTTGTTTGTGTATCATACCTTAATTGAGACTGTCTCCTTCAAGTGCATGATGGGTCTCGACTATCTTTTTTTTCCTCCTTCCTCTGAAGCTTATATTACATGATAGGTTCATCTGAATTGAACTCACTTTCAATTCCAAACTGTTTGGAGAAGCTTGGCAGAGGTGGTCTCTTCTTCAGAATATGACAGTGGTTTACCCTCCTGCCAGTACTACTAATACAGTTGGTCCGGAAACATCCTGATGCTTTTGCTTGATGTGCTTACTCTAATTAAGAAACAATTTTTTGTTTAGTTAAAATAAGGGCCAGACACATCATTGTAAGCAGCAAGTAGGCAGGCAGCAGGCAGATTCCACGACGACTGCTAAAATAAAGCCATTTGGACTGCATAGGAATGCAGCAGAAAAAAATAAGGACAGGGAAGTCCCGGGAACACAAATGTGTATGTAATGGTGGACCTCATTCGGTTATTGCATATGCTAAACTTTTACTTTACCCTTGAAAATTTCACTGGGATTCATGTGCATAAGTGTTTGTACAGCTGGAGCAAGAGAAATTATAGGTACACTACATTTGAATCCCTTAACCTAACCATAACTCTACAGCTATTAATAAATAAAGCATGCAAAAAAAATCTAGTCAGTTTTTCAAATGAAAAGCCAACTATTATTTTTACCTTCTGTAAGTAACCAGAGTATCCCTTTAATCCTGTGGGACCATTATGCAGTATTTAACTGTGTGATAAAATAACAGCGAGCCTAGTACGTAGTAGGTTTTATAATCCTCGTTGTTGCAGCATGTCTGCTCTGAACTACCAAAATAAAATGGGTGAGTACAATCAGAATGAATTAAGGACAGAAAACCATGGCCTGGAAATGTCACTTCCGATCTGGCTGTCCTATCCTGTAACCTTTCCACATGGTGGTGGGCTTTGCATGTGACTGTCTCATTTTTATTACATTTTTACTTATATATTGAATGTTTTAAAGTTAAAAGGTAATAAGATATTTCTTTAGCTTTCAATGAAATTCTGTCTACCTCATATGACTGAATGAACAGAAAGATGATATAAAAATGTCCCTCGGAACTAAGACAACTCCTGTGCTTTTTTTATTTTTAAAGTACTGCAGGCAAGGAAGTTAGCACTGAACATGGTCTGGAAAACAGAACTGTGACCTCTGTAAGTATTGGTGGATGAACATTTCTTTGCCTGTTTTGCTGCCTAGAAACAGACAAAGAAGCAGTTTAAAGCTGAAACTGGAGCAGTCTGGAAGTTATAACTGCTTATGGCAAAATCCCCAGTGTTTCTTGCAGGAAATTGTCTTTCTGCTGTGTTTTACAAGTGACTTGTGCACATGTTTTTTTAAAGTGGACCCTACTGTTAGAGCTTAACTTCAAGCTCTCCGCAATGATCTTTAACCTGAGTTCTAAGAGGAAACCTTGTGTTCTCTATGTCTAAGAGGGATCCTTGTGTTCTGTATGATGCTAAATTTTTCAGATCCTTGGTTTAGCGAAAATTTTTCCAATCATTTTTCCACCTTCCCTGGAAGTCTGTGTGAGATGTGCTGCTGGAAGAGCTCTTGTCCTTAGGCAAATATGAGTGCCATTTGGTAAAAAATAGTGTCATTCCTTAACAGGCATAATTTTTAGCTTTTCAGAGGCAATAAATAAAATGCAACAGCAGGACTGTTCTTGATCCACAGGGCTGGATGGCTTGCTTCTCATTTTATGTCAAAATTAGCATTTGGATAACTCTGAAACTCATAAACCTCTGAATGGCAACAGTTAATATGACCCGCTGTCCATCTAAGCTGCTATCCTGTTTTTGACAAACAAATGCAGATGTGTAAGGAAGAGTAAAAGAATACAGCAGGCCTGTAGTAATGCTCAAGGATCAGAGACTCTTAGAGCTAAAAGGTGGCATATTTAATGCCCTCTGATATATTTACTTTCAATTCTTCGACTATCTGTGCTTATCTGAAGTCTTAGCATTCTCAACACCCTGCTGCAAAGCATTTCACAACTTAAGCACCCAATACATGAGCCTCCATTTGACCTGCTGTGAGTCTGCCATTGTCTCCAAGCTGCTCATGGCTCTATAAACATCCATCATATCTTTACTCAGTCGTCTTTTTTTTCCACTAGACTGAATAGTCATTTTATACTTGGAAGTCATAGAATCATAGAATCAATCGGGTTGGAAAAGACCTCCGAGATCATTGAATACAACCCTTGATCCAACACTGCCGTGGTTACTACACCGTGGCACTAAGTGCCACATCCAGTCTCATCTTAAAAACCTCCAGGGATGGTGAATCCACCACTTCCCTGGGCAGCCCATTCCAATGCCTGATTACTCTCTCTGTAAAAAATTTCTTCCTAAAAAGTTTTTCCATACCTTTTGTTTAGCCCTTTTACTTTGCCTTGTGCTTGGATTGATCTGCAGAGTTATTGCTGGTCTCTGAAATCACTGTTGCTTTACTCCCCTGGAGACATGGGGATTTGATCATCTGGGAGAAAAAAAGAGCAGGAAAAAAGGACATGGGCTTGAAGGGTTGGAGTTGTCCAGTCAAGTTCTCCTCTAATTGGAGGCAACTGTGCAAACATTGCTGCTTTTTTCCCCTCTCATGTTACACCCTTCAACAGATCAAAATCTTCAAAACCAAACAATATGTCTCAAGAACAGAAGTAAAAATCAAGCAAAATCGATGTTTAGGTGAGGGTGATGTGGGTTATGAAGCAAAAAAGGTAAATTGATAGAGTAGTAAGGGTGTGCAATTGTGCGTGTTTTATTAACTTAATCTCATCTCACCTTTATGTACCAGTCAAGTGGGAAGTACTCCAGTTTCTGTTAGACCTCCATAAACTCTCCATTCTTAGGAACATAGCAAGGTTCACTTTTGCCAGATGTTCTAATTTCCTTTCTTTTGTATGAAAATTGGTGATTGCCAGAGGAGGAAAACATATTTCTATAGAAGGTGGGTCTGTCTTTGAGAAATTTCTTTATGTGTCCTCTGGTTGAAATCCCAATTACTGTTGCTAAATACCAAAATTGCCATGGCAAGGTTTGACTTCAGTAAGGACCTATGTCAAAAGCCAATAACGTAGAGATCATGCAGAATGCGTAATATTAAAGTTTATACTACTTTTTCTTCAATGTTAAAGCTTTAGAGGTTTTACTTTTTGAATTTCCTGTTTTGAAATACTCAGACTTTTCTAATATCTCTTGTAAGACACCAAATTAATCAAATGGAAATAGAGCTCTTCTAGAGCTCAATGTATGTTCTTCTAGACAGTGCACATGCATTCAGATCGAGACCCTAAAGACATGGTGAAGACTTACGCTGCTGGGGTGAAAAGGTTATGATGCAGGGGTGGCATTCTAGTGCACAGCTAAGGACAGGGGAGTTTTCACCATAAGCCTGAGTTTGTTCCCTTCACCAGTAATCACACAAAAACTGTATTGTGCTCAAAAACTAACCTCAGCTACAACAAGGCATGCTTGCCTATTGCTTTCCCTCCACCTCCCCAGTTTGCTTCTATCTATGAAGCACCTTAATGTTCCCAGCAATTTATGCAAAAAAAACCCCAGGTTCACAAGAGACCTAGTTAAAAGCTTTGCTATTCATCCTAAGAAAATAAATTATATAGTAGTTTTCTTTTGACCCAGAAAACAGTATCGTGCTCTTAAGTTAATTAAGGAATAAAGATTGATCTTACATTAAACTATGGAAAGGTCTACAGATGCATTGATTTTTTTAGACTGGAGTGGGTTTAGTCCCAGGACTCAGTTCTGACTGAGCATTTTAATAGGGATTTTTTTTGTAAGAAAAAGTTAACTTTATTAATACATGGTATTAATTCACCTCTTGCTGGCTTCTGCAATGAAGATATAAAGCTCCCTGTAATGATATTCATGTGATGGCTTCAGTCCTCTGAAACTAAGATAATGCCTTTTTTTTCTGCTTGAAACAGGTGGCCACCTAAGGCATCAACCTGCTGTCATGGTAGTTTGTCCATGTTAGGAAGGGTGGGAGTCTGTATTTCTAGCAGCTAATGTTGCTTCTCTGGCCCTGCTCCTTAACTTCACTAAGCCCTGCCTAATTCTTGACATGGGATGCAAGCTTGTGTGCAGAGAGACCCAAGTACCTTGTAACAGGTGGTATTTTGTATTAGTTTTTCTTGGGAGGGTAAATGAGCTCGGTGTTACCAACTAATAGGATTAAATCATCCCATAGCAATGACGGCTACCCAGTTTTCTACATGTATATGTTTGTGTTCCTCAGTTTTGTCTGTGTTCTTTGATGGCATGTATTCACTGCTGGAACTACCATGGAGCCATAAGATGTCACTGCAGGGTTGAAAACGGAGCTGGAGATGTTTGTAGGAAGTTTTAAAAGCAAGGGTTTTTATATATGTTTTTATGAACAATTCTCACCTTCCTAGGATTTTTCACCTATAGAGAATTATAGCATTACCCATGTACTGTCATCTTGTGAATGTGTCATCTTGATCATGGTGATCCTGAAACTTTTTCAGGTATTCTGCAAAGAGGTATAATTTGATCCATCAGGAAGGGCAAACATTCAGCAGTGTCACTCACATACAATGACTAGTTGGCTCTCTACCCTCCAAATGCAGAAGAGATTAGCAAAATATTGTAGTATTTAATACCTGAAAACAGTTTTTCAGTAAAAGGCTGTAAAATATAATTAAACACACTACATTGTCTCTGCAAAAAAACCCACACACATGCATGAAAAAAACCAAAAAGCCACCAACAAAAAAACAAACTCCAAACCAACAACCAACCAACCAACCAAAACCCAAAAAACAAACAAACAACCAAACAAAATAGTACGATTTCCCCATTAATTGCTGTGATATAGTTCACACTGTGTAGAACATCTTTTAATGGGAGCAGGGATAGATTTGACAGAAACATTAACTATGTCATCTCTGTTCCAGCGTTAGCCTTGCTTACAGTGGCATTACAAGCTCATCTTTCTTTCAGGTTTTACATCTTTGCTGGTTACTGTCTTCAGAAGGGATGGACTTTCTCCCTAAATCTTTATTTCACTGGAAAGAAACCAAAAGATCACTCTTGTATGTTGAAGTACTGTGACCTGTAGAGTTACTCTTACAATAGCTGGTCATTGCCAGTGCCAGGCAGCCTAAAGTACAACAGATTTTCCTTTTCCTTCTAAGGGAAGAGATTACTGGAGAGGTTGGAATGAAAGCCCCATCTGTACACCAGATCCTTATCTACTGTAAACTGTGCTGTTGAAGTCTGTGGTGCTTTACTTATTTTGTATCCCAAGGGATATGTTGAATAGGAAATAAATCGGGAAAAAGGAAAAGTTGCTGCCTGTCTGTACTGAGACAGCTGATTGTTATAAAACGGAACAAAAAGTGTGTGGGTTTTGAGACTGTGTGATACATAGAAGATATTTCCTGGAGAAAAAAAGATAACACAGCTGTAAGTTAAAAGAAGATGAAAATAAAATGAAAGGTTGAATGAGAAGAAGTCAGGGTGTAGAGAGGCAATCACGAAAGCCAAGGCACATCTGGAGCTGAACCTGGCTAGGGATATGAAAAATAACAAGGAGGTTTTCTTCAGGTACATGGAACAACAAAGGAAGAGAAAGAAACTGTACCCTCTCTGACTGGTAAGAAATGGGAGACCCATCTACAACTGACATGTACAAGACTGACACTCAACACCTTTTTTTCTCAAATCCAAAGAATACAAAGGCAGGGACTGGGAAAAAGAAGTACTGCATACCTTAGGAGAAGATCAGGCTTAGGACCAGCTAAGGAACTTGAATGTGCACAAGTCATACCTATTGTAGGTGCCCTTGCCTTCCATCCCCACCCTCCCATATGGAATAGGTATGAGGCTCTGCAAGTGGAACCAAACAATGACAAAGACGATGGTTCACCTAGCTTGGGGGTGGCACTTAGGCTAAGTCAACCTACTCCCTGCATTAAAACTGCTTCCAAAAAGATGGGTGCGACTCCCTTCTGAAGGGAACAGAAGGCCCAATATCCAGTCTGGATCCGTTTCTAGGGAAGTCTGCTGCTTCCATGGGATCCAGGATAAAGATGTGAAGAGAAAGTTTCCTACTCAGGTATACCCTTCAGTTCGTTATCCATCAGTGATTTTTCAGGTAAGCACCAGTGAAGTTGAAACAAAAAGTCCAACAGTAATCAAGAGAGTTTGCAGGGCCTTGGGATGACTGGTTAAGGAATCAGGAGAACAAGGCCTGAAGTTGTGTCAGGGGAGTTTTAGGTGGATATTAGAAAAAGGTTCTTCACCCAGGGGGTGTTCAGGCACTAGAACAGGGTCCCCATAGAAGTGGTCACAGCACCAAACCTGACAGAGTTCAAGAAACATTTGGACAATACTCTCAGGCACATGGTGTGACTCTTGGGGATGGTCCTGTGCAGGGCCAGGAGTTGGACTCGACGATCCTTGTGGGTCCCTTCCAACTCAGTATATTCTGATTCTGTGATTCTGTACCGTTCATCTCTATCCTAAGTAGGCGTAATGGCTTCAAACTGACAGAGGGTAGATTTAGATCAGATATGAGGAAGAAATTCTTTTCTATGAGGGTGGTGAGGCACTGGAACAGGTTATCCAGAGAAGCTGTGGATGTCCAATCCCTGGAATTGTTCAGGGCAAGGTTGAATGGGCTTTGCGCAACCTGGTCTAGTGGAAGATGTCCATGGTGAAGGGGTTGAAACTAGATGAACTTTAAGGTCCCTTCCAAGGCAAACTATTCTGTGATTTCATGATTATGTGATTCTTCCAGCTTTCTTCCTTCACTGAATAAATGCTATGTGTTCTGATCCTTGACATGATTTCAAAATCAGAAAGTTCTTTGCGAGACAGCACTACAAATTCATTAGTTATGTATATTAATGCAGTTCAAATACCATTATAATTCACTGTAGAAAAATCATACCCCTGAAAACGTTGCTTAGTGATTGAAAACGGGTTTATTGATAAATTCCAAAACTCTTACCACAAACAGCTTAAGATACAAGTTTGTTCATGTAGCAGAAAATTTGGTAGGGTATCATATGGTAGGACCACTGCTTTCTGAAGGAGTGCAGCCTGTACTTAGCCTTGTTATCAAGCTGTTGTGACAGTATTCTTTTGCAAGCCCTGGTATTCTGTCAGGCCTATGGTAATACATAAAAAGTTCCATGTAAGTAAAACTCTGATTGTTTATGTTGCAGAGCATTTTGTTTTAAAGATCCTATTGGTGAGATTATGTGTTTAAATTTTTTTTTCTTTTTTTTCTTTAATTTAATTTGATGAATACATTATAAAAAGGTGTTGAGGGACAACATAACCCTCATGGAAGCAATTTCAAAGGGTGTTGTGCTTTTTCATCCCCAATCCATTAATGAGAAAATCTGAAAGAGAAGTTGTATCCAGATGTAGCTGATGAGCACAAGCTGGTGTACTTAGCATGTAAGTGAGAAGATACCTAGGAAGACTGTTATTTTTAATATAGTACAAGGTTTTATATATTTTTATTAAATTAAATATTTTTTTTTCTTTTTAAGATTTAGACTTGAGCACTCTTCCCTTTGGAATCTTGCGTTCAGTCGTTATCTCTGATGTGCACAAGTGAGCTTCGGCGTTTTGCTTCCCATTTAAGTTTAAGACATCTCAAACGTTTCTGCAGCATGAACAACCATTGTTCCTACCTAGAAGGACTCCAGATAGATTTGGTTGCATAGTTGCTGCTCTCTCTCTTTCACTGAAGGGTTATTTACTATCTGTTAAAGACAGAGTCACCGGGTGGTATTTCAACCCATTTCTCAACTTTCAGAGGATGCCAAGAACTCTGCTTTCAGTGCTTGGAAGTAATTAACATGTTTTAAAAAGAGACTGAACCGAAGTTAAATTATCTGTATGTCACTACACTGTGCAGTACAGTGTGAAAAATTCCACTTCTTTTTAGCTTTCTTGACAGCAGACAAAGTAAAAGCACTTGTTTAGAGGCCCTTTTACAACTAAACTGAACTTACAACTCTACAAAGCAAAATTTCCAAAATAGAATTGCCCATGTAAGAATTCCAATCAGTAAATGAATAGAGACATATGGTAGTCTTGAGCTGAAACATTGGCCAGGAAATGTTAGTAGTGCTCAAGGAAAAAACAGTGATGCTATAGTTGTTTTCTTTTGTGTGGTCCTAAGGAAACAGAGGATTCTTTTTGTAGATGGTGCTGTAGATCTCTGTAAATTCCATTACTATTATTATCTGTATGTTATCTCAAAATATTTTTTCAAGATAGGTTTTTCTGTGGGCAAGAAATGGATTTCAGTGTGGTTTGTGGATTTAAAAAAAAAATGTAGTGAAGGAGTTTATGTGCACAATTCTTGGTGGATTGGGACATCAAGGAGAGGGCTTTGAAGGAAGAGAGCCCAAAACCTTCAGTACCGCTCTGGAGACTCAAGATATATTCCTGCATATGCCAAGGTAGTCCTGTGTAATATTGGCTAATCATGTATGACAAACCCTCACTTTGTAAGTGTTAAAAAAAATCAGAGGACACTAATTTTTGAGAAAATGCAGTACTTGAGGGATGCCACATTATATTAAAATTAATTTACCTTCAAGGTAAAATTGGAATTTTTGGCTCTTATTTTGGTTCAGTAGAAAGACACATTTTAAAGTTTCTTAGCTCCTTGCAAAACTGTTTTTCAAGCTCTGCTATATTGAGACACCATTTCTGAGGATCATTACTAAATGTTTGTGTATGCATTAACTTACATTCTATCTACTGCATGCTGACTTTATATCTAATGTCTGGTGAGTGTCACATAAAACATTTTCTAAGTTACCTGCATAAGTATGCAGACACTGAGAAAGTGTCAGCTTTCCACACTTACTTTCCAGCATTTATTAAGGATTCTTCTCACAATGTGGCAGTATATAAAGCATGCTGTTTAATTTTCATTGCTTTTGCAACAGCTGAAGTTGTAAAGATGATTGCCACAAAGCTCGTCAGCTCTAATTCGCCTCCATACAATCATTTACATAATTCTTCCACACATTCAAATCCAAATACAGTATCATTCAGTCAAACAAATCTCCTTCGTGTCAGTGAATAAGCAAAGAGCCTTTGGATAAACAAAATTTATTCCAAATGATTAAAAATAAAATATGCACCTAATAGTAATATTAGGATGCTTCAGAAATTTGTACATCTCTGTGCTTTGTTCATATTACAAAGATGTTTCATTTGACATGATGAACAAAATATGGGTGATATTGTAGTGTTGTGAAGATATTCACAAGCAAAAGCCTTGATTCTTCCTAGCTTCATATTTTCCTGCTATCAAAAGTGATAGAATCCAGTAAAACTGCATGATTTTCAGTACTAGAAATGAGAGAATAATTAGGTTTTTTTACCAAATATGTTGGTAGAAGTTTTATTTCTCTTGACTATTGCAAGGTTACATTTTCCTAACATAAAGCTTTTATAAAACAGGAACCTGCATCTTGCCACCACCAGTAGCTCATATTCTTAGAGTCCTATCTCAAACGTACATCTGGCTGATGCTAGCGGATAATTTTCTGGTGGTTCTAAAGCTTTTGTAACATTATGTGTTAACTGTTGCCCTTAAATTTTGAATTCCCCTCTTTGTGGTCGTTCATCATGAGGTGACTTAACACTATTTTTATTCTAAAATAAGACTTTTTATAAAAATAATCTGTTCCAGATGAGACTGGGTTTGAATACTTACTCTTGTGTATGGGATGCTTTCCCACTCAATATTCCTGGAAGTAGGAGAGTCACATCTGGTGGTTTTCTTTTGGCTTTGAGAAGCTGCCTTCATGAATGAAATGTTTGTGTTTAGTTCACTTAATATCCTTTGCTAAATGAGTCAGCGAAGCACATGTGGGTAAAGTTTAGCATTTATACTGTTCACATTTGTCTACTTTCCAGTCAGAGGAACTGGCAAGGATATGACAAATTACTTGTATCATCCTCCAGGTTTAGCTGGCCCATTTTACAAGACCCATTGAATGGTTTTGGTTTCCTGTTCTAATGCTTTTTTATTGATCACTTTTATATTCTTTTCTGTAAGTAAACAAACTTGATCCATGCTGCTGCCATGATACTGCTTTGGCACTGACATTATGCTACATGTCTTATGCGAAGTAGGTCTAAAGCCAGGATTGATAGCAAAGAGAGACAAGAAGGATAACCAATGCATCTCCAGCTCCAAAATGACTTTCTCATGTGGAAAAACTAATCTTCCATACCAAGGAGCTCTTTTAACCTCCTTTACTCCCTTCTAAGAAATGCCTTCGTAGGAGGCAAACTCACCTTGCTGTGAAATATATATCTATAGGTTATTGTTTACAGTCCCAAATTGTCATATGAGGTCTCTTTCTGTTCTTTTTTTAGGGCCAAAGCACAAAGTCTTTATGAGTTTGAAAGTGAACTCGTTCTGGGTCAGAATGAGTCATTGCTAGGTAAGAACTCATTTAACAAGGTTAAGAGACTCTTCAGCTTCACTTCTCCCTTTACAGGGCTTGGTTTTCAAATTTTTTCCCCCATCCGTGATGAAAGGTGAAATGTAACATTCAGCCTGACTTCTTTCATGAGGAAACTAAACCAGGAGAAAAGACTAAAGACATAGTCCTGTGTGCAGTACTGTTCATATTTTAATCACAACATGGGATAGTCTTATTGAATTCATACATCTAAAAGCTAACTGTAATTAACTTCAAATGCTTCAACTGAATACAACAATTTAAATTAGTGTGTGATTAATAAACAGCTATTTACAGAGTGTGCAAAGTGAAGAAGTGAAAACCTGTCAGGTTCTCAGAATAGCCAGATGTGGCCTTAGGTAGATGGTAAGTTAAGAGCTGTTTGAGGCTGCTAGGATACCAAGGTCCATTTTTAAAATTTTGTTAATGTGTACTCATTGCAAGTTATGCAGTTCAAGCCAGCAGGAAGATAGAAGTATGAATGATAATGAATGGTTAAGGCTTACAGGATCATAAAATGCTAATTATTAAGCTTTACTGAGAAATGGAAAAATAGACAATAGGCTTATAAAAGGTGCACCAAATACTGAAATGGAAAATTGTTATGTCTCTCTATTCTTTAAAAGTAAGTTAGTAAGTAAACATTCATCCCACTTGCTCACAGACAGGCAGACACTGATTCCAGCAGTAAATAAACTGACTTTTAGTGTCAGTCAAATTTTCCTTCTGAGACGGGGTGCAGACACTTAAGGTGCTGGTTGTGTGCTTGTGTGTACCTATGTCTGTACGTGGGGGTGTTTCTGCCCTTGTGGCCACACCCTTTTCATCTGTGTCTGCTTGCCCCTCTAAACAAAACCACTCCTCGAAACATCTTGCATCTCCTGTTGATCAGGCTGACTTCCTAAGCTAGGTAAGTCACCCAGGGTCTTCTCACTTGAATCAGTGTCTGGCCATGTGATTGTACCTGGAATTGTTAGGAAACTTCTTTTCTCTAGGAAACCTGCATTAAGTAAACCTGCAACTTTCTCCCTGAGACGTTTCAGGGCTAGCAAAAAGGTAACGTACTTGTAGGGAAAAAAAAAAGTGCCTGTAGAGAGAAGATAACTAACAAAAATATTTCTTCCTTTACATAAAGAGCTAACACCTAGAAGCTATTTTGCATTAATTTTACATCACCATTTTTCTTTCTTCTGGTACTATGATGTGTCAGTGTGAAAGTTCAGTATGTGAATGTATGAGGAGAGTGGTGGGATGGGAGGATGGGATAGATTTCTCCTGGTTTTACTGTTTGGTGAAACCAGGAAGTTCCACAGATGGAATCCAGGCTTTAAATTTGTTTTAGTAAGAGAAAAGGGGAGAGTGGAGGAAAGGGATAACTAGCTGGGACATGTGAGCTGAATCTGTCTGTCTGCTGCACTCAGGACTCGGGTTTATTTCAAAAACTTCAGAAGGAATGAAATCGGCATGTAAAAGTTGAAGAAACCTAACTGGAGTACGTCAGTAGGTAGGAGAAAATGATGTGATCACATTTATTTGCACTGGTAGAGATGGGATTTTAAGTTGTCACAAGAAAGTTTGTATTCCTTCTCTTAGTATATACAAATGGAAGAGGGAAAATGTACCCAAATCAGGGAGTTGCAGGAAGATCCTGTATGCAACATGGTTATAAAGTATAGGTGTAAAAGCGATGTTGCTTCAAAATCTTCATGCTTTTGACAGTGTGCTTAAGAAGCGTATTAATATTTGATGGTGCATTTTGTTCTGGCAGCAAAAATCTACAGAATTACTTTTTTTACCTGCCTAAAACATTGAAGCAGCTGAAGATAAAATTGGGACATTAGTTGATTAAAAAAGAAAAACAAAATATAGTGGCACATAATCTTTGTGAAGCAATTAAAGAATTCGAGAGTGCTGTTGATCTTATTCTTCCTTTGAGATTTGTATACGTATTGCTGGATCTCTGGGAACAAATAAGGAAAAATGCTGGCAGTAAAATGAGCTTTAAAATATGTGTCATTTTATACTGTTTTCTTAGGATTTTCAGTAACTTTCATACTGTTGTCTCCTAAAATAAAATTCAAGTGGAAAGATGTCTTAGATTTTTGAGAATTGCTGTCTTAGCAACTTACATAGATTATGCTTATATATATTTATATAAACAACTAAAGATATGCATATTTGAGTTCCGTATGCTAGCACATTCTATATTCAGTTTTACATTCAAATAATTTTTAGAATTAAGATATTGCTAGTGTAATATGCAGAATTGGTAATGCTCGGTAGCAGTGCATGTTTCTGAGTGAGTTTATTTAGGCTTTTGTACATAATATCTATAAACTGCATGACACAAATTTTCCATTAAATTACTTCTTTCGTTTTACATTAGCAAATAATGAGGAATGCATATAAAAAAGCCTAAAGTACCTCTGTTTATGTGACTTGGTTTTTTACACAGCTTGTAATTGGTGATTGGAATTTCCTATGTGAAGATAAGGCAAAATAAATGAATGGTACAAGTAGAAAAATTGGTCTACGACCTTTTTAAATTGCAGTATTCCTGTGTATTTAAAGAAGCTGCCTGATCTCAGTAGGGGCTAGTGAAGGATAAAACAAAGGGCAAGTGAGAAAGAAGTTCCCATCTGCCCTCACTGATTAGGAAGAGTGGGAGAGATTTTGCCAGTGTAGGGTATATGACCCAATGAACAGGGAATGTTCTTGAGTCATGAGGCTGGAAGAAGCTAAAGGAGGCAAATAGGCTGACAGCTGTTAGGACGTATGGAAATAGTTGCATAACTGAACAGTCACTGATTATTTTGTATACTGTAATAGTAAGATCTAGATTTTGGTATGAAATTTGAATGTTACATAATTGAGGGACGTCTAGCCTCTTGCTAAACCTCCAGCTGTATTTTGCTTATCTGACTGTGGGCAGATCGTGGAAGCTTAGTGATATTGATACCCTTGAGATTTTCACAAAATGGAGATTTCTAATTAGAGGCTTTGTAAATACTGGCAGCATTTTACTTATCTGCCCCAAATATGTACTTGTCTAGCTGGGTCTGTAGATCTGTGTGCAATTTATTAAAACCAGAGAGTTCAAGATGTTAATGCTGCTGTGGCACAATAAATGTGTTATCAAAATAGGTACTGTGTAATACAGTAATGGAAGTTAGTAAACTTCTTTTTTTTTTGGGTACCATTGAAATAATTAATTGTCTCTCAGTAAAAAGTTTTAGCTTATTAAGGTCTAAAACAGAGGCTCATGTAATGAGCCATAGTAGTGAAAATAGGTAACTGGGGATCAAATCTCTATCAAAGTGATCAAGGAGAGCTCTTAAGATAGTCACTAACTCTCATTAATACATACAGAAAAATTAATTAAATCTAAGACAAAATTTAATCATTAGGAGGCATATAAGATGCTTACAAAAGGTTTTTATTTTCTGTGTTTTCATGCATGACAAACTGCAGTTTCCCTTATGTTAGAAGAGTTTATTAAAGAAAACTGTGATGTGCAGAGGCACGAAGAAGGTTTCCTCAATACACCAACCCCAGCATTTTGTTTTTCATAAGGACTACATAATACTTGGAACCTCTTTTGTTTCACAGGGATCTCAGTAAGACCTGGAATCTCTGTGTTACTGCAGTGCTAATAATAGTGAAGATTGCCCAGATCTGATAAATGTCTTGAAATATAGGAAATGTGGCTTTATTCTCCCCGCAGGAAAAGGTTCCAAAGAACACTTCAGGAGCTACAATGGAGCTTGATGTGGTGATACTTGGAAATGAAGTTTTGCTCTTGCCTGAGGGTAGAACATAGATTCATGCAGATGATTTCTATTCATTACTTTTTGTTATTTACAAGACCAAGGGTAATATTACACACACTGGTACCCTAAGAACCTGGAACTGAACCCTATGCTATAAGGTTAGACCGGCTGTAGCCTTTCTACTAAATTGTCTTTGCAGATCCAAGATAAGATAATGAGTTGTTAACAGTGCCATTAAGTTTATGTGTGTCTAGAACTGAAAGTTATCCAAAACTGGTTTGTTCTCATTTGTTTAGTGTACTTAAACACAACATGGCTTAATTTTGTACTTTCGAGCTGAGAGATTTTGATTCCCATTTCCCACAGCATTGAGCTTTGTCACTTTTATATAGCAAGTGTCTTTATTACTGCCCAACTGGCATATTTCATTTGTAAATGAATGCTTGTTCTTATCTGTGTGTATTGTATACAGATACCATCACCAAATTTTCCTTTTAAACTGATGTGTGGGTGGGGAATTTCAAGGCTAGAAGGGAATCTTAGAGACATAGCTACCATTAATTTTACGCTGTGAATATCTTGCTTGGAGTTGGATTTTAGATCATGGTAAATATAGCTGTTGTGAATCAGAACAAAGCATGTTTGTGAAAGCAAAGCAGTAAACAGTTCATTTTGATTATATGCTCTACATCAGTGTCAAAGTCTAACAGCCCTGTGTTCAAAGCCTGCCATGTTAAAAGCTGAGGGGAAAAAATATGAATTTAAAGTGCTGTTTTAAATTGCATACAGTTAGAAAGCCTCCATGTTGTAAATAAAATGCACTTATCCAGTTCCTCCACAATTAGAAACCTTTTTTTGAGGAAATTATGCTCTGTATTTCTCACTATCTTTGGTTTTGATTTTTTTTTTTTCCTAGGAAGGTTTTCGAAATGGATGGCTGGAAACTACTTCTCTGTGTTTTCGCCTGCTCTATAGATGCACAGGAGACTGGTAATACACTAAAGAAACAATTCTTCAAGTTGATAACAAAATTGGTTTTTTATATTTATGCCCAGTGTCAGAGAGATGCGATGAATTGATGAAAGTATATTCTAACTAAGGATAATATGCTATGTTTGTATGAAACTTATATTTGTAACTACAATAGGAGAGCTGTCATAAAAAATGCAAATTAAATGCAACAACCCATTAAAATTTGGTTTTGTCCATGGATGCTGAGATTTCATATTTTCCAAAGCAACAAAAAACCTTTAGCAGTAAGACTGCTAAAAGCAAGATAAGTCACAGGATTTAGCAGTTCCATTTTGGTAGTCAGGTCTTCTGGAAGATCTGTTTGAGAAAGTGTTCTCTCCAGTTGCAGGACCTTTTCTGCATGACTGTTGGTTTGAGGAAATAATAACTGTTTCATCCATGCTGTACTAGTGTCATATGCTTCTGGAAGGTGTGGAAACACACGAGTTTAATATTCACTACAAGGGAATGTAGTTAGTACTCTTCAAATTGATGTGAACTTATTTTTTTCCCCTCAGAAAACAAATATTTATTAGTAATGTATGTGTGCACAATGGAGCTCAAAGTGCACAAGTAAGTTTTCCTTTGCTCACTTGACAGCAGGCAAACATTCTTATGGTTGTGTTTCATGTACAGAAGTGTGTAATATGTGTTTACTACAAACAAGTTCTGAGCAGGCTGTGAATGGAAATTGTGTTGTGGATTTCAGCATCTCCTTTTCCTGAGAATGGTGTTGCAGAAGGATGTAGCTTCTGACCCTCTGTATGATAAATACAGGAAAATAAGGAACTAATGGTTGTTGGGAATTTATCATGATAGTTGAAAGGCTTTTTCTGTGAAAGGCCAATAGATCTTGGATTCTGAAAAGCAATTAGAATTCAAAATTGCTCTTCCATTAGATTACGCAACCTTTAGGAGAAGAGGGAAGTTACAACATACTTCTTCAGTCTGTAGGAAAGCTTCTGTGACAGACAACATCTTCCTGGTAGATGAATCCTGGAGTACAGGGACAAAGAACTTCAAGATAATTCAAGATATCTTTTACACAATGGTCAATGACTTTGATATTGGGCAAGACAAAATATGTATTGGTATGATTCAGTACAGTGATGTGACATACACTGAATTCTTGTTGAACATTTGCTTCTTATAGAAGACACAGAAATTACATTACAAAGAAGGAGGCACCAAAACTGGGCAGAATCTCCAGTTTATGCTAGAGAATCACTTTGTGCTGATAGCTAAAAGGATGAAGGAGTTCCTCAGATTTATCTGGTGATTACAAAAAGAGAGGCTGAAGTTAATGTTCAAAACCCAGCCAACAGCATTCAGAGATGCTGGTATCATGTTGTACATCACAGGTCTGAAAGGGTCTGCTTTGTCTGGGCTTCTAGAAATAGCTAGTGAGCCAGCTGATAAGCATGCCTATGAAGTGGAAGATACTGCTTCTCTGCAAGGACTGGTTTGTAAATCTACAGATGCTTTGTACTATGCTAGAGGAGATAACTGGACCAGCCACCCAGGTTGCCCGTGGCACGGCCTGAAAGAGCTGTTTTGTTTCCAGGTTTATTTTTCTCTATCCATAGACTTAAGTACGTGAAATTGCAGTGTGTTGCCAAAATACGGGTTTTAACTTGTTGCATCTTCCATATATTGCTAACTAGCTTTCAATAATATCGAGTCATAACTGGTAAAATTTGAGTGCCTGTCTACCATTAAAATATTCAAAATAATGGTGGGAGGGGAGAAGGGGAGGTGAGGAAGGAAAAGGCAGAAACAGGCAACACAGTTGCAATTTATTTCATGAATAATAAAATGTACACTCAGTTCTTCCTTGCTCATGAAGAAAGCTGGAGAAGAAGCAATAGTAATTAATTCTTCTATCTGCCTTTTCTTGGGCAGTTAGCAGGAAAACCATGTTGGAGATGTCTCTTTAGTGGATACCTCAATTGATCAGGAAATCAAGTATTGATCAGGAAAATTTTAGAAGGTGAAGAACTTCCTTTCCACCTTGGTTGCAAGTTTTGGTGTTGGCCTTGGTGCAATCCAAGTTGGACTGGCGCAATACAGAGATGAGACTTAACAAGAACTCTTGCTGAATCAGTATTTGAAAAGTGATGTTTTGGAGCAGATTGATAATTTACTGTAAAGGAGTGGAGAAACTTATGTAGGGGAAGCTCTGGGTTTTTTTTAACCCAGTGTATTTCACTCAACCTGCGGATCACAAGGCTAAGGGCTTTGTCACACAGATAGTGATTCCAATCACTGGTGGAGAATCCAGTCACGAAATTGAGTTGCCTGTCAGGAAACTGAGGAACATCAGAGGCATGTCCCTCTATGTTGTTGGAGTTGGTGTGCAAAATACAGCTAATGTTCAGCAAACAGCCAGCAAACCTTATGGTAGCTATCTGTGTAGTGCTGGTAGTTTTGATGAGCTTCCAGATCTCTCCACAAGGCTCTGGGGAAGCTTTTGCTTTGGTCCTGGTTTTGCTGTCATTTACATCAGTGTTACTGTCATGAAACATGGTGGAAAGCAATGGGGCTAATTTTAAGTTAGGTTGCAGTTCAGGCTGACATCACTTTTTATCACATTTTAATGTCTGCACTGAAGTCAGAGAGGTTTAACTGTTAAAATAGGAAGGTAAGCTTGTGCTCAGTGCTCTCTGAAGCTGAGCCTTAATGTATTGTGAAGAAAATCAGGGTCAGATTCACAGATTCTGTGATGTATATTTGGCTTCATCTCAGAGCTGGTGGAGTCAGTCTTAGAAAATGGATATCATTGAACAGCTGAACAGAGAATTATTTCTTGATTAAACTGTGCTTTTGGTAACTTTTAATTCCTCCAAAAACCTAGTTCATAAATTGAACATTCTAGGAGTTTCAAAAATGAAGGGAAGTCATATTTTCCTGTTCAATACATTTGCTGAACAGCAAAATTTGCAGAACATGACTGTTATTGTTGAATGGTGAAAGGGGGAGGGTTATAAAAAGTTGTGCACAACTTTGTTATTTCTGGGGACAAAGTAGTTGTTGGAGTAGTCCAGCACAGCTCAGAGCCCCACAGAGAATTTCCTTTTAATGAGTTCTACAGTGACTCCATGATACAGGAATGATCAACAGAATAAAGCAATTGGAGTCTGCTGCACTTTATGGCAAACGACTGAGGCTTGTCCAGAGCCTTTTTCAGTGAGTACTCTGCTGACAGGGTATAGGATGCAGCAATGGCTTTGAGGAGCAATGAGACACATGTCTTTGAAGTTGGCATAGGGATTATAAATTCCCTTTGAGCTACTTTTAATAGCTGATGATGCAAGGAGAGTGTTCGCAGTGGAAAGCCTTGATGCACTGAAACCCAGTGAAAGGAATATTGTCAATCCGGTCTGCCAATCCAAACATCTCCCTGGACAGGGTGAGTAAAAAACATTTTGTTGGGTGAATAACAGCTTTGTGCCGTCCCTGATAAAAGTATCTGAGCTGGATGGACAACAATCAAACTGTTTAACCAAAGAATACATCCCATGTTACTCCATTTGCAACTCAAAACCTGCACCTTGCTTCAGTCAAGAGCCACTACACTCTTTGCTATGGGAAATAGCTTCTGAGGTAAGACAGTACTTCACATCTAGCTTTCAGATTCATAGCTCCTCAGCCTCTGAGAGGAGCCAGAGCAGACATCCCCAGCAGGTATCTTAATCAAAAGAGGGAAACAGGCAATTCAGTGATATTTAAAGAAGAGCCTTCCAGAAACCTAACTTTGTCATCTGCAGCTGACCATACTGCTTCGTTGGGACTGTCAGCAGCAATTGTTGACAAAAACTGAAGTCTCACAGAGGCACTATGGAGAGGGAGCGTGAGGTTATCCATCCTTGGATATGTGGGAGGTATTGGCAAGATGTGAACAGCAAATCCACAGTAATGCTGAGATGCTACCCAAAAGCTTTTCCTAGAGAAGAAACAGCAAGTGGTATCTCTTACTACATCTTCGTGATGGCAAGAATGGCTTGGCTGCCACACAGCCTGAGAGGCTGCCACCCCCAAGGAACATAAAGGTTCAGTATTGCCTTTGATTAAAATAGCAACTTTTATCAGATGTCAGATGCTGGTTTTGTATCTGAGTTTATTCTGTCATGGTGCTGCAGTATCAGTCGCCTTGTCCTGTGGGAAGACTGAAGTAGAGAATGTAGACAGTAGCTCTTTAACATTACATATTCATGCCAATTATGTAGTTAGATAACACTGTGGATGCATTTGTTAAGTAGCAAAAAGACAAATGGAGTGAATAACAAATCAAAAAGCTGATCTCTTCCTCTACTGATGGTGAGGGGGACCTACTGTGGTGTAAGTGCATGGCTTTGATTGGACATAGCAGGAAGAGATTTCTGGAGTGGTTTTTCTCTCTGTACGCATGCTTACAGGGACTGTGACTGTCCTTTAAAGTTCCTTGTCTACTCCGTGTTTTCACCGTATAGGTGATATTTTACATGTGTTGCGTATGTGCTTTTCATTCTCTTTGTTATGCCATAAAGTTCATCCAAGCTAGTTCTCCAGGTTTCATTCCCCTAGTGACCAGAAACTTACTGTGAGAAAGAAACACCGGGATGACCACTCTGCTTGTCTAAGGCTTTTTGTAAGGACAGCTGAGCCTCTCCTGTACCCTAAGCTAGTAAGATCTTAAGCACTCCAAAACTGGCTGGTGTTTGCTGAGGTGCTGGGGGCCAAAATGAAAAGCTGAGCCTTCCCTCCTAAACACAGAAGTGACTCTGTGTCAGTTATGTCTGCTCAGGTGGTTTGCAGAGAGGAGGACAGCCAGGCCTGATTCAGGGTGAGCTCTGCATCCCCACCCACCCTTTTTCCCATCAAGAGCTGAGCAGACCCCCAGATAAAAATGCATCCCTCATCTTCTCCTGAAAGTAGAGAGAGAGAGCGCTACTGTGGAAGTAGAGTGCACTACCATGAAACAGCCTGACCATGGCTGATGCAGGAGCACCTCCTAGTGTTTCATGGCCAGAGAACAGGGAGATTAAATGGGAGATAGAGCAGTAAAGTTTATATATATACAGGCACACTTGTTTAGAGGGAGAGAAGTTAAGGACAGCATATTGGCTTTGATCTCAGTGATGTGTGTATTTATTACTAAGTTCTGCATAAATTTGTCTCATAAAACAAAGATCAACTTTCTGTGAAGCGTTTTTTATCTTGTACTGTCATTTGTATTCTTATACTCACTGACCTTCTTGCCTGTAATAAATCTATTAAGTTCCCTTTCTCCAGTCACCTTCTCATAAAATAGCAGATTTTTCAATTTAAAAAACCCTCACATTTGAGGTACAGCATGTCAACAGGGGGAAAAGATACCTTTGCAGCAGTAAGACAGAGAAGTTTAATGATGTGGACGTTTGTAGGAGAACAGGTGATTAGAAAAAGAGGTTGGCATCACAGAGGTGTTTACTTCTGAAAATAAATGGAGATTACCAAGAGAGTATAGAGTACATACCAGAAGCTGTTTTACACGTTCTCATGCACAACACAGTAGCACAAAAAGTGAATGCTTTACTGCTGTTTTGTTATTATTGCTGGTACCCTGGGGACTTAACAGAGAATGTTTTAAGAGCCAAGCAGTGTGGATGACCAATTGTCAGGGCAAAACTGCTGAGTCCATGGTTGCCCTTCACACTGCCTCCAAACTATGTCATTAGAAAGACATAGGTTTTAGAAGAATCTCATTTTGAAAACATACTCATTGTGTGGTGGACATGAACACGTACCGAAAGAAATACCCATTAAATATTTTGTTCATGGACACATGTAGACGTGTGCATGTGTAGATATATTTAACTGTTTGTCTTGTTTTGGACTAAACACATAAGTTATAGATTTTTGATGTTGCTCTGAGACCTGAATGTCAGATATTTTAGCCATAAAAATTCATCCAATGTGACCTTTTACATTTAAAAATTCTCATGCTGCTTTCCAGCAGATCATGCCCTCTAGAGGGCAGTTTGTACCACAGGTGTAAATACTGAAATGTAACGATGGTTGTTACTCTGAGGTGAAATTATTTCTAGATGTATTTGGTTAAAGAGCTGAATACATTCATCTCTTACATGAGAGAGGAAAAACTCAGAAAACTTATATGGAGTAATGGTCTGTAGGAACTAGCCCAGACTAGCAAACCAATATTGAAAACAACCTTGTGACTGCTAAGTGTTTCAGAGGCAATGAGTGAAGATGGAAAAAAAATTAGGTAGGGTGATGTTTTGCAGCTAAAATTGCATGCCTCTGACTTCCTTACAGAATATTATTATGATGAATATTCATGCATCTAGGAGCACAGAATAAAAAGCAACATTAGAAATGAGTAATCAAGAAGAAAAATAGCCATGTGGTTTAGCTGTTTAATGAGGGCAAGATGATTGGGGAGAGGGAAGGAATTAACCACATCATGGTATTTGCTGTTATCATAAGGAGCTATACAAGCAATTCCATAACTGATGTAGCCCTCACAGCAGCTGTTTTTCACAGTAGTTATAAAACATTGCATGTAGGCAATGCTGCCTCTTTCTCTCATGTTTTTTTAGCCTGTTGTTCTACATTTGTATGTATCACCTGGTCTTGTGACAATGTGACAGACCACAGTCAGCCATCAAGCTTCCTACTCCAATTGGAATATGTGTTGCACGTTCTCAGTTGGTAGCAAAGCTCACAGAAACGTTTTCAGGATTAGGCCTTTTGATGACATTTGACAGCTGGAGAACAGTGACATGTTTTGCAGTTTGCGTATGTGCAGACGTCCAGTAATGTAGTTCTTAGTATTTTCAAGTTCACATGGTCCCGCTGAAACCCGTGGGATGATGGTATTTTATGTTTATGGAAAACCTATCTCACTGATTCCAACTTCTGGTTTTAAATCTGCCATGTTGAATTTTGTTCCACTGCCTTGATTCTGGAAAAAAACCCTAAGATCACAAATAGTGTATGTTTGTAGTTTCCTGTTTCTTATATATATTTTTTTTCAGATTGCAACATAGATCTTTCTATAGCAGTTGATACTTCAAGGCGCATGCAACCAGCACCCACAGGGCTCCTGAAACAGAGGTTGCAAGCATTCCTCCCCAGACTTTTACTCCAGATGAAATCATTACCAAATACCAGCTGTAATGCTCCAGTCAACATTAGATTCAAGTTCCAAGTACTGGCACAGAACAAACAATTAATCTTTGACTCTGGTTTTGAAGACTATAATGAAGAGGTCATCCGGAAGTTCTTAGATGCGCAGACCCCTGTGGACACCTACCTGAATACAGACTTCTTGCAGGCACTTGAGGAGAAGTTCTTTGATGTGACCTCTGCTGAAGTTAAGGTAACTTAATGATATGAACATATATCTTGGAAAGAAGTTAAAGGGTTTGATGTTTACAGATTCTGATGCTGAGTGCTCCAGGGAGACAAAAACGTAATTCAGGAATATGTGAATTTAATGAACAGAATCACAGAATGGTAGAGATTAGAAGGAACCTCTGGAAGTCACCTTGTCCAACCCCCCTGTTCAAGGAGGGCCAACTAGAACGGGCTGCCCAGGACCATGTCCAGATGGCTTTTGTGTATCTTCAAGAATGGAGACTCCTCAACCTCTCCAGGCAACCTGTGTCAGTGCTCAGTCACCCATGTAATAAAAAGTCTTTCCTTATTTTTATGGAGAACCTCCTGGTTTTTTATTGACCAGATATAAATAAATATTTCAATTCCAACTCCCTAGGCACTCCTGCAGTGACACGGTATCCAGAACATTTGTCTTAATACATATGATGACAACTATTCATACAGATAACCTTCTTATGTCTACCATGAAATGCTTGTGCTTTGAGTAGTGGAAAGTTGTTCTCTTTTAGGAATTACTAATCCTGCTGCTGTATTTCTGTCCAGAACAGCGACAGCTCTAAGCAGAAGTCACAGAAAAAGGTCATCCGAGTCATCCAAGAAATTTGTTTACAGAGGTTTATTCATGTCATTAACTTATCAAATAATTTCCAGTAACAAAGCTGAGTTCTACTTAAGGGTAACTGATGATAAGGAAAATCTGCATAGATGCAGTTTATTCATCCATCTTGAAGCGAAGGGAGAAGTATAAAGCTTCATTTAATCTCTTCTGAAATGGCTGGGGAGTCTTTCAACTTGGGCTCAAGAAATTTAACTCTCATTGGAGTGTTTCAGGGTCAGTGCCCTGACAACTTACTCTTAATAAGGTGCTGATGCAGTAAAGCACTGAGCATGTCCTGTAGTAGCTGTTGAATATTATCACTTACTAAGGTCTCCATGCAGTAGGACCTTTCTACTGAAGAAGGACCGGTTACTCCTTGCAAAATATATAAGGGGTTTCCTCTTTCAGTCTTATTTTAACTTTTGTAACATGTTAATTTTAGTATCATGTGGAATGAGGAAGGCATATTACAGATCCCCCTGCTTTCAGATGAAAGTTGGCATTCTGTTTTTTACAGCAGTTGCATAGGTGTGGCTTATCAATTTAGGTTGTAATTTGCTGCATTTTAAAAGCATTTTTTCCCAAAGATATCTTAAAATATCTGAATGGGGAAGATCACCACATAAAATTTTGCTTCTTATGAGCCTCAGAAGGAGAACTTGTTTGACATACCAGTAAAAAGCAGTGCTTTTTTCCTCCTAATTGCCAATTCTGAAGATCAGAGTCAAACAAGGCTTTTTTCTGCTTATGCATTATTGCTAGAAATAAATATGTTGTGTATCTCAGCACTTTACCAATGGATGAATATTCCTTTCTGATACTGTTTATGTGCAAATTGAAAACACAAGGCTTTTAGAATGCAAATGAAATCACAATTTAATTTCCCTAGGATCCTGAGCAATAACATGCTTGTTCTGTAATGATTATTAGTTATAAACCTCATCAGGGACAGGGATTCGCTGTTCTTTGCATTTCTTCTTTTCTTTATTATTTGTTTGTTTTGCAGCAAAAGAGTTGGACTTGATTCCTGCATTTTTTAACAAAACATGACTCATATGTGTTCCAACAAGAGCTTTATATAAAGAAAAGCTTTATAAACATAATATGTTTACATATATTTACATACGATGGCCACACTGACACCCTGTATTCACTGCTCCCCAAGTTTTAAAAATGAAAATATTGTAGAAAAAGAAATCATCAAGCCCAGGCCTACAGTGTTGTTCCTGACAGTCTGTGATGTGTTTAACCCTCCATGGTCCAGCTCTCCACTGTATCACAATTTGCTTGAGCAAATGTATAGTCAGTACCAGTGCCTCCATATGGGATGTTTGGGAACACCACCAAAACCAGTGAGCTCTGCCTGTTGTTAAATTTTTGTCTCATTGCTGCTTTAGTACAGAAGTGGAATGTTTGGTGTGGTGGTCACTTCCTTTCCCTCTGTCACCTGTGGAAAAGTTTATCTGAACAGGAGCAACAGGGTTTGCATTGGTCAAAGCTGTGTCTTGTATAGGGAATGTAAAATACGAAGAATAGGAGGGAAAAAGCTCTAGCTGTGCTTGCCACAGAGTATAGGAGGACTTGAAGTTGTTACCACTGGGGACAGGAGACAGTTTAACTGTGCAGCTTCTTTCTGGAAAAACTAATCGACTGAATTAGTGGGTCCTGAGGAGACTTCTGCCCATTAGAAGAGGAAAGGGGAGGAAAAAAAATGGGAAGAGACTGGTAGCTTGGAGGGGAATTGTAGAAAATTGTGCTATCCTCCATTCTGGAAGAGGCTTAACTATAGGTCTTTGGCCTGAAAAGGTGGAAATGTAGCCAATAGAAATGATTCGCATCAGTAGGTGAGCTAAGCCTGATGCCTTAACAAGATAAAATATGGCAGAGAGTGGAGCAGGGTGATGTACTGCCTTTATGGAAAGGGCAAGGGAACATAAGCATCTGTGGAGTGGAAGGATTGGACCCAGAGAGGATACACTTCCTAGCGTGGCTCAGTGACAGCCAGCTGGAGCTGCTCTTGCAGAAAGAGGAAAATTTGTTTGCTCAAAGTTCTTTTCCACATTCACATAATTGAGAACTCTTCAGACATCAGAGAAAGTTTTTCAGTGGATAAGTCACAGCAGGATTGGCCTTCCACCTCGCATGCTAAGAAGATGACAGATATAATATAATTAATAGCCATGCTGTGAACTGTTCACCAAGACAAATCCCTCAAATTCAAGTGCTATCAGGGAAAACAGGCTTTTCTGTTCTGTCCTCCTTGCTCCTCAGCACCTTTTTCCTGCACACATTTCAGATCTACCACAGTGAAATGCAATTTGACCACCTAGTAGCTAGTTTTCAATGCAAACTGTACTTTTAACAACGACTGAACTTTCAGTCCCTTCACAATTGACTTGGCATTACTCCCTTTCCTGACAGGTTCTGTTAGTATTTTCAGATGGGCTGGATGATTCGCTGGAAGATCTCAGGAAAGCATCTGACTCACTTCGCTTTAAAGGTATCATAGTATGATGTTGATGCTCCAGCCTCCTACTACCCAAGGCCCAAAGTATTGCTCCCCCACTGCAAGTTTTCCACATAGTGTTGCCTCTCCACGCTCATGTGACATTCCTCAGGAGTCCCTTGGAGACTGTTTGCTTCTCCATGTGAACCAATGTACATGATTTGTCTCTGTTTGGCAGATGATGCCAGAAAAACACACCTGGGTGTGCAGAGGTTCTAGTTTCTGGAATCCAGCTTCAACAGCTGATGCAACTCAGGACAGCCCCTTCTCACTGATGAGTACAGCAGCAGAGGTTAGGCATAACTCAGACTTCCGCAGTGCAAAACACTAATGTTTGGGCACTGAGTAGGAATCTGGTCTGACAACTGGGGAGAGAAGTTAATTGGAAAATTACTAGTCTGGATTTTTCCTTTACATATTGCTCTTGATAGCTTGATTTCTTTTAACATACTGTGTTGAAGACGTGAAGTGCGAGTCTTTTAGAGAATTGCTGTTACTTAAAAATATATTGTTGGTTAAATAGTGTGTTTCAGGCATTCCCTAATTAAAATCTGTGCTTATATTGCAGGTCTTGATGCACTCCTATTAGTTGGCCTGGACAACACACAGAACTTGACTGAATTTTGGGAAATAGAGTTTGGCAGAGGGTTTGGATACAACGAACCTCTGAGTGTTGGGTTTGCAGAGATTGCAAGCATCTTGCAGAGAAACCTTGTAAGTCCTTCTGTGATAAAAACAAAAGGGAGAGAAAAATCAGTCTTTGCCTTATGATTAATATGCATAAATGAAATGTTTCATGTCATTTTTCAGGATACTGTTGCAGAAAGGAAATGCTGCATGGTTATTTGTAAATGCCTTGGAGAAAATGGTGATCGTGGTGACCGGGGAAGTCCGGGAAGGAAGGTAGAAGGTCTAATATGGACATTACAGAAGAATTGTTTTATTCTTCGAAGTGCTTCTGTTTTTTGCAATATTTCAGAGCATGCATGCATGTGCCCATGACCTTAACTCTTAGGACAGTGTGCTGGGAGAACAGTGCTCCTTATCTTTTAAAGTCTCATTTTTCAGGGAACTACAGGTTACAGAGGATCTCCTGGCCATCCTGGTGAGGAAGGTGGAGTTGTAAGTAAACATATATCTTCCTGCTATGATGCTGTCTGTTAGTGCCTGAGCCTGTCTGCACTTATGCACTGAGTATTCACCAGTGCTAACCTAAAATATGTTTAAGCAACATGTATCTGCAGGTAAATATACAGATTTGATTCTCTGTACTTCTGCACATCACAATAATTAGTAATTGAGTTAAAACAATAACCCACCAAAAGTGAGTTAGTTATTCAGTTAAAAAAAAGAACAACCCTCCGAAAGACCTACCTTCAAATACAAAGATTTCAGTCAGAGGTTGATATTGCAGTCTGAAACGTGGCACGATAGTGAGAGCAGAGAACCAGGTGCAACTCAAGTTAGTAATTAACTGCTCTTTTATGGTCATTATGAAAACTTCCAGGTCACTTGCAGTTTTGTCCTTAGTGCAGTGAATGGTGATAGAATTCTGTCTTGCTTTAGTCTTATGTGATGAATTAACCAGTAACCATCATTGTACAGATGAGATTGAACATTTTGTTTTGTTTCTTAGGGGGAGAGAGGCCCAGCTGGTTTCACTGGGACTCAAGGAGACAGGGGTTGTCCAGGTGCTAGAGGCCATAAGGCAAGTATGTAACTTCGAAATATTTCCTAATTTTGTGTCCCATAAACCTGTTTTCTGTGCTGGGGACAAATCTGGGAGCTGTCTTACTGAAGCATGGGTAGAGAGCAAGACCCAGCCGTAAGAATGGCAGACAGTGTTTGCTGTCTCATTTTGAGAGGTATTTGGAGTAACTGAAGTGTGGTCAAACAGCTAAGGATTTTGCTGTCTAAGAAACTTGACGGTGACTTTTTCACCACCAGCTCTGGACTGGCCTTAGTTAAAGCTATAAAGCTTTATGGAACAAGAATGAAAATGAGGGCTGTACTGTCTCCCCACAGGAAAGGGGTAAATCCCATAAGTGGCCATAGAGGCTTTTATAGTAGGAACTTACCAACACTGAGCCCAGAATGCCCCTGCACAGCAACTTGTGGTGCCCTGCTTTTCAAGCTCAGTAAATGTACTTTCACCAAATTTCATCTGTGTTTATTTTTAATTTCAGGGGGCCAGAGGCTACAGAGGAAATCAGGTAAGTGTATTCACATGTGATCAATTTTCTTTGAGAACAGTGTTCTGATTCCTTTAAAGTTCATGTTACCTTATAGGATGAAAATATCAGCAAAGAAGGAAAACAGTGTAAAAACTTCAGAGCATTTAATGTACTTTTGCTATGGTTGTCTAAGAATGAATTCAAAAAACCTATTACATTAATCAATATAAGCAGTCATAATTTTATTTTTATGTGGTTGCAGTCATAGTTGATTTATTCCAACTGACAGGGATTTATTTACTGATTAATTTGAAAATCTCTTAAGGTGGTAATTCTGGTCAGCTGCATCTCATATTCCGATTGTTGAGGAAGCAGAATAGAGGGAAGAAAAAGATTGTGAATAATATTTATTGTGGGTTTGGACAGCATTTTCACTGGATCATTGTGGAGACTATTGACATTATTCAATACCCAAACTTTTCTTCATGCTGTTCTTGTAATTCACTATTATTGCAAGTCTGCTTGTTTAATCTTTCAAACATACCTGTTCATCAAAGAGATATTGTCACCAATTCATTAATAAAATGTGAAGCCTGGAAGACAATGATCTATAATGGCAATATTAGTTCCCAAATTACAGTAAATGAATTCATTAACTTGAATTGAATGCTTTTATACAAAACCACTTCCTAAAAAAGACTTGGGAACCTCAAAGACTCAGAAGACATTTGCCTCCATAACTGAGAAGCAGTGAGAAAGTTGAGTGTGTTTCTGATACCTCAGCTCTATTTAAAGTACTGCTCCATGCTAACTTTTTAATCTTCTCACATGTTTCTCTTTCCTTTTCCATTTTCTGCTCTGTTCTCTGAAGTAATTTATCCTCCCTTAAATATCTGAAATATCTGAGTATAGAAGAGGGAGAGGGCTTGCTGATAATTTTGATTTGTAGAGTAGAAGTTACCATGTGCACAAACCCTACTGAAATCCAATGAATATGTGACTATCTTCATTATGTTGTGTCATTATGTCCACTAATTTTATTTTAACTAAAACTATGAAACTTTCAACACATAAAAAATGTGATTCAATTCTGCTAACTTAGTAGGGTTGAGGCAGTTTGTTGAAGTCTGCAAGGCATTTTAATATAGTTACTTGGAGAAAAAAAGGCAATACTGAGTATTTAATACTATGAAGTTTGGCTCAGGTTTTCTGAGGTAGGAAATGAGTGACGGAAAAATAACACTTCAATAAAAATAATGATTGCTTACTTGGTGCTCATAATTTTTCTGGAATGCTTATTTAGAAATTCTTGTTTGTGACATATTAATCTAATCAAAACGTACAGCCAGCTATTTTTTCTAGTTGTACTTACAGAATTGGTATAAATGAAAGAAATTCTTCTTCATGGTTTTTTGCAATGTCAATTTAGCATCAAAACCTACAAAGCAGTTATATCTGTGCTCTCTCTCACAGTGAGACTCCTGATGGTTTTAACTTGTGCCACTTTCAGTGATTGGTTGAATATAATTTCAGCTTTCAGAGTAGCAGTCTCTGCTAATTTGATTTCTTGCTATAAATTAAAACACCAGAGTTAATTCCTTCATTTTTATCCTAGTAAAGAAAGACGGAAGAAGCTTATTGGGTCAGGTCTGAAACATTGTGAAGCCTGCATAAATGAAATAAGGTTTTCACAGTTACAAGTCTATTTAGATGCCTCACACAAGTTAACATGGCAAATTCCTTAAAGCAGGAATGGATGTTTTGTGGGAAAATGTCTTCCATAAACGGTTGCAATATGGCGAATCATTTTTGCAGACAAAGGGAGGAGAAAAGGAATGAGTGTTTGAAAAGGAAGATGACTGCTATTTATGTAGCAAGCACCACATTGCTGAAAGAGTTATGAAGTTTATTTAACAAGTCCTAGAGCCTAAGATCAGTCTTCTGTAATTTTTTTAACCATGGTTATTCTTTCTAGCTCTTCAATACACTGTTCATGCTATAAAGCTATGTAAAAAAAGAAAAGCACAATACAAACACATGATGGTTAACATAAAAAGTTATCGCATGATAGATCAAATACTAGTAGTTACAGTTTGAAATGTATCTAGGTACTGACAGTGCTGCAGTTGGAAAAAGATTTGAAAACAAGAAGAAGGAAAAGCAGAATTTAAATCCTGATGAAAATCTATGGTTTTAATAACTGTTGTTCTTATTAACTGTTCTTAACAAATAATTGTTTAAGATGTTCTTAATTTGTCAAAATATGAAGTATTAATTCCAATTTCTAATTATTACTCCTAATTATTCTTGCTAACCATCGAAAACAATTAACCTTATTTAAGTTTCAAAATGTAGGGTGAACACTTGCCTTGCTCAGAGACAAATGGAGTGATGCTAAAAGGGGTTTTTTTGTTTATTGCTACAGGGTGAATATGGTGAGATTGGATTTGATGGCACTGATGGAGAGCAGGTAATCATTACACATGCAGTGTTACTAAGGACACCTACCTCAGAGTTCAAAAGTACAGGTTTTATGCCTTGAATGGGCTTTAATCCTGAACAGAAATTCCATTGTTACGTGTTTAGAATTGCATATCTGGTTGAAGTTCAATTCTGCCAGACAAACCCTGATAACCACATTTAACAGAAAGAACAACAATTATTTTTTTCTTTTTTTCCCCCCCTTTTGTGAGTCTAGGGAGAACAGGGATTTCCTGGACCTTCTGGAGACAAAGGCAACAGAGGAAAATGGGTGAAGTACCCTTTACAGTAATGTTTAGATTTCATGGAAACATCTTTCCAAAGTGTAATGCTGTCTGTAATACCTGTGAGTTGTTTTTAATAGCTGCCTGTTCTCTAATATGATGTGGCTCCTGCTGTAAATCAGTGTAGCTCCACTGACTTCAACAGATCTGTGTTCTCTTATCTGGCCTTCCTCTATGACAGATGCTATTTATACTTGTACCCGAATTGTTTGTGCTCTTTTTATGAATTTAGGGCAGAAAAGGCCCCAGAGGAGAACCAGGTGAACGAGGAGAATCTGGTCTAAGAGGAGATCATGTAAGTGTATTCCTTTATTTTTTTGTGTTGCACTGATTTGCGCCTGGATTTTGTGACGGAGACGTCTGAAATTTATGTGGTTTGAAGAGTTTTTCACAACACTCTGCAAGAAGCATGACATATTCCAGGAGTCCTAAGCTCTTTAGATATAAATGGACTGATGTGTTTTGATATGTTGCTTGGAAGCAGGTGTTTAAGCCTCAGGTTTCCTGCTTGTTCCTTGCATTTTTGTTTTGTGTGTTTGTTTGTTTGTTTGTTTTTACCATGAACAACATAACTTCTTTTGAGCTACTTAGCACAGAATCATAGAATGGTTTGGGTCGAAAGGGACCTTAAAGATCATCTAGTTCCACATCCCCTGCCGTGGGCAGGGACACTTCCCACTTGACCAAATGGTTTAATAAAAAGACAAAGTAAACTAGACCAGTCTTTCTGGTTGTTCCCCTCCTGCAGGGGAATTTGAGATCACTTGAAAACCCTGAGCACTAGCTCTTGGTTAGCAATTTATAATGATGCAAAGGCAAGTTACTTCTTCATGCTCACATTTTTTCCTTGCATGCTCCAGAGCCCTATATGAACACACTCCCTGAGGATTGAAATTTTGGTGGAGACACCACACTTCTCGTATCACAACTTTGTCTTCTCACATATAATTCAAAGAGTTTGTTCCAAACATTCAAATACAGTGTTGACTCCTGACTTCTAATGATTATATTAAAAGAAAACTAAAATCCAGGTGTCATGGTAATTTGCTTCTTTGAGAGATCAGGATTTCACTTATGTCTAGCATTAAGCTGCTAAATGGAACTGCACTGTAGTGTAATCCCCCATCTGAAACTCACTGACAAGGTATGATCTTAACTCAATTAACTGTACCAAATCAACCAGAACACCTTCACATTTTCAGGGTTTAATTTGTTGCCTGTTAGTAATTTTTCCTTTAAACTCTTTGGAAAAGAACTTTGTGGACTTTGCAGAACTTCCTAGATAATATTCTTACAAGCATCTTCATTTAAAAGAGCCTTTTTGTTTCTGGTTGTCTGCAATGACAAATCTAATTAATATTATTTCCATATCATGCCTCTATAGTCAAAGTAATAAAGTTGGGATCACTGAAAATGCTGATCTTTCCGTTTAACTTTTCCAGGGAGATCCTGGGGCTAACAATAATGTTATTGGTCCTAAAGGTGAAAAAGGAAGCCTAGCACCAGAGGTAAGCAAGCAGTTCTATAATTATGGAGAGGGGATTTGAGTAATTGCTAAATTTTACTGGCTGTCCAGTGACCAAGCAGCTCTTTTTTGTTGTTGGTGATGGGTTTTTTTGGTGTTTTTTGTTTGTTGTCTTTTTATTTTGCCTTTAGTGTTTGTGTGCAGCATAGAAATCTTTGAGAAGTGCATGATACGGTATAAAAGAAAGAAAATAATTAAAAAGGTTTACAAAGGCTTTGGAAATATTCTCGTAATATAGAGCTGAGGGAAGATAAGGACTACAATATATTATTCTACCACAAATTTACATTAGCCACCTGAGAGGCTTTTAGTAATGGGTTATAAGGATACTGTTAAAAATCATGCTGGTAAAAATGCATTGGGTATCAACAGTCTGTACGCATTTTGCTATGGAATTGCTGTTTCTCAGGATGGTGGGTGGGCAAACACCATTTTGACCTGTATCAAGAATATAAGAGCTGGATTATATGCTTATATAGCAGTGTCTCAGTTTTTAAGAGGTCTTTGAGGAATACTGCAAGAAAAGAAACATAACAGAAAAGCACAGCCCATTTCCCTATTGCACTTTGTTTGGAAAGAATAAGCAAAGATGATAAGTAGTTGGACAGTAGTATATAAATGATGGTGAATGAAAGCTTAAGAGGGTGAGAACTAGCAACATGTGAGAAAAATCCTCTATTTTAGAAGATTAATTCTATCAGAATAAGTAGGGTTTTGTGCACATGCTTAGACGTGTGCATATGTCTATGTAGAGTGTGATGGAAGCAGTAGAAAAACTGTGAGGGTTAACTTTTGGAGAATAATTGGGTTTTAATGACTCACTGGAAGCAAATCTCATCAAGCTTTCTCGAAACAATAAGTCCAACTGAACAGCTGAAGTCAACAAAAATGATTTCATTCATTCAAGAAGCCTTGACCAAGTATCAACTGTTAGTAACTGATGTAGTGGAAATCTAAAGCAAGCATGATCTGTCTGGTTTATAATTTTGATTGCAAATTACTTGCAGAAAGCAGGGGTCAACATTTAGCATGACACAACTGATTTTAATGAAAATACTTAGAAGAAGAAACAAAGAAGTAATGTATAAAGAAGAATGTGCAAGTACAAGAAAGAGGAAAGAGTGTTTAAAGAGCTTGGTCGTTATTTTGTTTTGCAGGGAGATCCAGGCCCACATGGACTACAAGGAGAGCAGGGTGATGCTGGCCCTGATGTAAGATTAGTAATCAATATGGGGTGAAGTAGCTGTTAAAAAAGATACAGTGGGGTTCCATTGAGAAAACCCCTTTTTTCTCTTCTTCCTGTTGTCCCACACTTCAAAATCCTGCAAGGAGAGGGAACAAAAATCTTCTGGTATTTTCATATTGAAACATACTTGGCTTAAAATTTAGTAGCTTATGTTCATTGAAATGTTTTGTATTCTTTAAGACCAGGAATTTGCTCTCCTGTTAATTTTAGGTCTGACTCGTGAAGTCACAAGCCTTAAACTCAATGCAACCTTTTCTATGAGCCTTAATTGCTTCATTATTGCACTGTAGGTAAATCTACCTCTTCTTCCTCCCTGTGACCACTGGCAGCTGAGCTGCTCTTTTTTGTTCACTGGAGACTGGAAATTATGAAGGCGCCTCTTCTTGTCTGTCAGAATGGTGCCTGATGCCAAAGTCTGGAATGATGATCGCCCCTCAGTCAGGCTGCAGAAACATCCTAAAGGCCTCTTCTGGTGGTGGGAGGTTGAACAGTAACACTCACTAGTGCTGCTGAGCAGTGTGCAGCAGGAAGGGGTACAAACCTCTTAGCTCAGAGGGAGAGAAGAGGGCTTTTGTTCCATTGATTTTAGCCAAGGGACAGCTGACTGGGAAAATGTTTTCCAGAATTTTGTTGAAATGTCTTCCCTCTGCACTCACTAAGTATCTAAAACCTTCTTTCTTTTTTGTAAGGCTTACTAGTGTAATAATTTCTGTCCACTCTTTTCTCTTTTTTACCCTAAATCTTCCTTTGGAAATAATCTCTGCTTTCTGTGAGTTGCCTTTGATTTGACTGTGTATATAATGTACTTTATTATAAGCTGTTGTTCAACATGTTGCTCAGTGTTCTGGACATAATCTCTCATGCTACTCTTTCCTAGGGTGCAGCAGGTCGAAGAGGCCCTCCAGGTATTAAGGTGAGTGAGTGGCTGATGTTGCTGCTACCCATCTATATGCAGCTACATGTCCAGCCTCACTGTTTGCTCCTCTTAAAGGAAAAGTTTCATTGTGATCCAAGACACAACCTTTGGATCTCAGGTGGATGTACTAGAGGCCATCCTGACTTGAAGGATTTAGAATTGGAAAAGAGTTTTCATCAAAACAAAAGGACAATCACTTTTATTATTAGGGCAAATGTGGGAACGTAAGTAGAGAGAAGACTCACTAAAGAAGACAGGAATGAGTAGTCAGGCTGCAAAGTCTGACAGTTTATTCCTCCCTTGCTGTATGCACACAGATATATGCATGATGCACACACAGAGCACAGATAAAATTAAGGCAATGATGCTTTCCTAAAACTAGATACGACAGTGTTAACTGGAGCTCTGAAAATTGGCTCAAAGCATATATACTAATGAAGGTTTTGGAAAGAACTTAATTTCCCAAGTCAATATCTAAAAGAATGTAGTGTAGTTTGAATGCTGGTATAGGATGTAAGGAATAGGTCAACCCCAGTGCACACTGATCGTTCCAGGAAGATCCTCTGGTGGAAAATGTCTGTCATTCTTAGATGGTAGCTCTGGTTTTCCTAGATCTATATCCCATAGAGTCTGGATCTCAAGAAACTTTCCTGAGATGTACTTGGTAAAGACATCACTGCCATTCTCTTAGGCGATGATTCAGGTAATGTTCTTGGAAAGAAAACCTTGTTTGTCTCTGGGTGTAAATTACAAAACACAGTTATCAAAGCACATCTGAAAGCAGCTATATTCAAGAGTGAGTTAATGCAAGTAAAAATTAAATTCTAGGAATTCTCAAGTATAGGTTATATGATCATTCCAGGAAACATTGCTTTAGTACAAGTGGTTCCCATTTGACTCAGTCTCTCTGCAGAGTCTCTGACACAGATAAGGAAGATGGTATATGCCTTGGTATAGCATTTCCCTTCTATCTTAGTGCACATAAGCCCAGGGAAACATTACAATTTCATGTACGACACTGTCAGACCAGCAGGATGGAATACATCTCAAAATCCTGCCTTGTGTTGGAGTCTAGGGAATGGGCAGAATTGTAGCTTCTGAATAAATGTGCAAACCAGCATTTTGAGTAGAGTTTGTTCTATGCAACTCTTCACTTACAAGCATGGTCAGAGCAAAATTTGGACCAGCTTTACCCAATCTCTTCTTGCCAAGTCATATTCACACGATACCAGTGCAGTCATAGTATCAAAGAGGAGACAGGATGAAGTGCAGACACTCAAGTAGCAATTCTTTCAAAGTCCTTGCCAAAGCCCTGTTTCCTTTATCCAGGTTCACAGTATGAAGTGTTTGTCCTGTACAAAACATGCTGTTAGAGGACACCCAGTAAAAATTTGATAAGTTTGCTCGATTTCTCACGTTTTTAATTGTGGATGCAGTATGTAAATTGAAGTTCTTGCTGTATTCTTAATTTGGCAAAAGGTTAGTGATTTTTCATGAAACTTGTGCATGGATTGAGTGGGGATTTTTTTTGTAACAGCAACAAGCATTTAAAGTGAAGACCTAGTGTGAAATGTTAATAAATAGTGAGAATAACCATAGCGATGCAATATAGAACATAAATTTCAGCAAAGGAAAAAGACTACTGGGAGGACATAGTGACTTTTATGGCAGTAATATTTCTTCAGCAGCACAGTGTTTGATTTGCCTCTGATTTCTGGGCTTCCTGTCTGTCTCCTGCTGGGAGGAGCAGTTTTGCTGTACCTTTATTACTCTCTTTCTGTGTGCTGCAGCCAGGTAACACAGGGTTTTTACATTTAAAGTGATTCAAATTAATATTTCATGGGGAAATGACAATCAGAAGTGAGAGTCCTGTAAGTTCCCTAAACTACAGTCCAGTCACATCCCAGCTTTTTGCAATATACAGACATGCCTTGTGCCAAAACCCTTGTCCCCACCTGGTTTCTCAAACTCATGATTTAGATTTCACTTTGAGAATCCAGAATTTTCACTGTCCGGGGTATTGCAGGTAGGAATAGACTGAAATATTCTGATACTATCTGCCAGTAGGGAGAAAGCCCCAAGCTTTGGCTACAGGGATCAGAGTAACTTGAAAGAATATGAGCATTTTATAGTTCCTCTTTCCTATTTCTATCTCAGAAATTATTTATAGGGTTTATGAAGACATTGTAGATTAAAATATTGAAGAATATTCATCAAACCTGCCCCTTAATTATTCCAATTCTTGCCTAAACACTCAGAAATCCATTTCTTAGGTAATTATGAAACTTTGTGCGCTTTTTTTCCCCCCATTTGATTGCTGCTTAACTCTAAAAATACTTATTTGCATTTTTCTGTCAGGTACCAGCAATAAAAAAAATAATCCAAGTAGCAGGATTACTGAGGGTAACAGGACAAAAATGAGGTCTGTGAAAATGGAATTGTATCTTATGGTTGTTGTACTAAAGCGCCGGAATGATGATGAGGTTCGAAAATAATTTATCGAACCTTTTGGGTCAACCCTCCTCATGTCCACGGGAGCCCCCTCACCCAGTGACGAGGCCACCCTTTTGTAATGTGGTGCGGAACAGGAGAAATGACTGAACCTCACAGCAACGAGGAACTTCCAAGCTGTTTTCATTTAAGTACGTGACGATCAGCTTTGACTTCTAAAAGCATAATAAAAACACATTTGTGTGGGTAGGTAGGCACTGAAAGCTAGGCACCAACCCATGTTCAGAACTCAGCTTATCCTTCACTGAGGACTTGGAAAAGGTGAATGGCAGAGAGAATTGCTCACTTCGGTCTTCCACACCTCTTGGAGAAATTAGAAGGAACAGTAAACCCTGCAATATGACAGTGACATCCATCCTTATGTTAAAAAACCATAAAGAAGCACAGCTAGCCATTCTTAGCAGTCAGAAGTAGTCAGCGGGCAGAAAGAACAGAAGGTGTGGTGAAGTGTCAGAGTTGGTGTTTGTCACAGACAAGAAGAACGTGCAGTTTGTGTGCCGAAAACAGAGCAAAATATTGAGGATGGAAGGGAGAATAAACTAATGGAAGGTGCAAAAGAGAGGAAAAGTTGGGGGGAAGAATAAAAGAACAACCACTTCTCTGGGTTTGATTCAAAGTAAATTTAAGTAGCTGAAAACTTTCTATTTGTTTTGGATTCTGGTAGAGTGTACCTAAGGAATTTGTCCATCTTCATTAGAGTCAAAAAAATTTTTGTGGAAATCTTTTTCTATTTGATTTTTTTGCATCTGGCAATAACATATACATACTGATGTGCCATTTTACATTTTACGTTTACATTTACATTTAACATTATTTTTACTCTGGCTATAAATTAATTTTGGTCTTTGTTTTTTGCTTTTGGGTTTAGTTTTTTGGGGGGTTTTGTGTGTGTGTGTGTGTGTGTGGTTTTTTTGTTTGGTTTTTTTTTCCCCTGTTGTTATCTTTCATTTCATTCACGTGGTGGAGAATGGAAGTTCAGCCTTTTAAATGCAGTTTTCCTCAGGAGATTGTTTCCAGAACTATCTGTTTCCCAAGAATCTTCAGGCATATATTTATGATTTCTTCAGTGAAAGGGGATCTGAAAGGCCTGGAATATGTTGGTGCTAGTTGTCACCGTTTTACTCAATCCAGCAGACAGTGAATATTTCTGATGGATGTCAGCTAAACTGATTCATCCTCGGATGGCAGCTTTATATGGAGATGGGAGCCAAAAAAGTTTTTTATCCCTGATGCAATATTTTACTTGCCTCACTGAATAACCAGAGTGAAAGTTGTGGAGTATAAAAACCTCTAATTCTAGTGTGATTATGAAGTCGTGATTCCCCCTCGGAGTCATTCTTCCCAGGTAAGGGGGAAGAGGACCTGCCCTTGTGGTCCTGGCTTTATGACTTCTCATGGTTTTTGCAGGGGACAAGGACAAGGACAAGGGTAATTCAGGAATATTGCCGAGACCTGGTGTCAAATGTATTCAGGAAAATGCAAAGCAAATAGAACTGATGTCGTGTGCTGCAGCTTTTATAATCATCACACACCCTAAACAACAAGAAAAAAGCTATTCAAGTCTTTTACTTTCTGACTGAGTTTCTTCAACAGGATTCTGAAGCTGCTTGAAAGCTGTTTGGGAGCACTGAAAAGCATTCTATCAACTATGTACAGATATGAAATTATTATCTTTTGAAGTACAGAAGACAGGTGTTAATTTGTTTGGGTTTGTTGATGTTTTCTTGGGTTCTTTTCTGGCAGGGTGAGCAAGGAGATCTGGGGGAAGCAGGTTACCCGGGAACGACTGGTCTTCCAGGCCCACAGGTAACTAATAAAACCTCTGGTTTTATTTTAGCCGTGGGGAAGATGAATTGTCAGTCTTGATCTTTTGTTTTCTTTTGGAAAGCTTGGTTAACTTCAACTTATGAATATTATGAGTAAGATTCTTCCTTGGCAAATCTCTTCTGTAACCCTGAGGAATTAAATGTGGCCAAGATATGTGGGTGCAACTTCTAGAGAAATTAAAAGAGGAAAAGGAATAGCAAAAATAAATAATTTAACCAACACATCTACAACTTAAAGGATATTGTCAAGCAGATAGCTTCACAATTAATTCGTTAAAAATTGCTAACAATAAGTACATAGAATCTATTGCATTGACAAAACCAATGTGAAAAGCTTTGTGTTTTAAAAATTTGCTAGGTGGAGTCATTTTGAAGAGAATTATCATGGTAGACTGCTTATAGTAGCTTCCAGTTTTGAGACGCTCTTAGATCCTCTAAAGATGTTTTTAACTTTACATTTTAGGATCTGCAGAAAGTGTGCCTAGTTCATAGTGGGCTGCTTATGGCTTCCTTGCTATCTCAGACACCTCAGTGAATCTCTGAATCGGTCTGTTGGGCAGTGACCATCTCAGCTGCTTCACACAGGCAAATCCTTACAACTAAACAGCCAGAAGTTTCACCTGTGCATTAATTAAGGCTCACAAAACAGGCACTTATATTCTGATCATTGCAGGAATCTGATCTTCACTGAAAGACTGTCAACATTGAACTGACTGTTTTTCAATGGCTTTTTTACATCAGGGCCCGAGAGGACCACAAGGGACCAGAGGACCTCCAGGACCACAAGGCATGGCAGGCCCTCTGGTTAGCTTTAAATAATATATTCCTACTGTACACTTTAGGGCTTTTCATTCTCAGTGTTGATATTATTCATATAAAGGGTTTTTAAAAAGCTTATAGAAAGTAGAAACTGAGAGTTTTTAAGTGTAGTACTTATTTGCAGCCTCATATGGTAAAATAACAGCCTTGAAAATAAGTTTAGGTGGGTGAATAGGAAGTGAATGTCAGCGTTACTGAGCTTTTGCACGATTGCACTGAGGAGCCTTATATCTAGATTCTACTTCAGTTATCTAGTATCAGGACTAAGAGCATGGCTTGCGGCATGTTTAAGTACAGATGTACAGTGGAGTAGTTGAGATCAAAGTTATATGTAATGATCAGTAGTTTCATTATGGCCTGTGAGATTTCATGCTGAAGTATGATCAGGTTGTAACGTTTGAGCGCTGTCTCCTGATGTCCTCCCCTCTGTGATGCTGTTGATTTTGGGGGTTCTTGCTCTGGAATTACATTACTGTAAATCAGGACTGGAATGTCCTGTGCTGTCAGCCTTGGTCATCTGCTTCAGTCATGTAATAATGTTCGTGATTACACACCCAATTATATGTGTGCATTCATGGATTTGTGCACATATGTATGTATTGACTGGGTATCTACGTAGGCGAAAAATGACATTAATTCCATACTTAAAAGCATTTTGAGGTTTATACAGCAGTGGTACAGAAGACAGGAAAGAAATGGAATGATAGCTTGACCCGTAACTCTTACTGTGGACCTCAAAAGCCTGTAAATGCACTAATATTTATACTGCCTCTGTAGTAATTTCAAGTGGGAATGAATCCTTGAGTGCAGTGAGCCCTTGATTTCTTCATTGCACACCTTTTAACTGATACTTCTTATTACAGGGTAGTCTGGGGCCCCCAGGTTCACCTGGCTCTGTTGGAAAGTTAGGTGCAAGAGGAGCACAGGTAAAGATTTTTAAGGTATCTCACTGCAGCAGTCTAACAGTATCAGTCATTCAAGAATCTGACCGCGGAAGCATGTTCTAACACTTTGCTAGTCCTATGAAACGTGTAGAGTGTTAAGATCTATAGACGTGTTTAGACTGCATGGGGAGACAAGTGATATGTTCAAGGTAATCTTGCAGGTGTCAGAGTTATAATACAAAGGTTTTAGTTTTGCCACTATTGTAAGTGTTGTTGTGGTGATGGTTCTCAGTGGGGCCTGGTTTCTCACAAAATGCAGGAGTGCGGACCTGACCCTGAAGCTCATTTTAGGATTCCTAGAATCTGTCCAATCCCTTGAAAATACATTCCAGTGAATTACAAAATATTGCAAGCTGAGAGGGACCCATGATGATCATCAGGTCCAATTCCCTGCTCCTTGCAGGACAACTAAGCCACATGACGAAGTGTGTCATCCAGGCACTTCTTGAACTCTGACGGGCTTGGTTCCATGACCACTTCCCTGAGAAGCCTGTTCCAGTGACCAACCACTCTCTTTGTGAAGCACTTATTCCTAATGTCCAATCTGACCTTACCAGTGCAAAGAGGAATAGTTGCTTATTTTCACCTTGTTTTTCTAAAAATTCCTAACAAGTCCAAGGAACCTTGACTATTACGATGTCTATCATAGAGGAATGAGTCTGCTGAGAACAATTAAATCAGCATGAAGTTTAACATAAAGACTTATACTAATAGATGGTCTACATTAGAGTTCACTTATAATAAATGTTATCTCTTACTTTCCTTTCGTTTATGTTAATATGGGAGACTAACTTTTTTTGATAAAAATAACTCATTTTAATTGTTGTTGAATCTTTGAATGTGAAAGTCATGAGTCATACCAGTTAGCTAAGCCTTTCAATCTCTTTGAAGGTTTGTTACATTCAGTGACAGAGGTATCAGAAGGTCAAAATGTTACTACAAAACTAGTCACTGTATGAAAGCATACAGTGAAACAGTGACAAAGTTTGGGAAAATACTTAGGAATATTCATCATACATTCTATTTTCTATGTTTGATTTTGTGCTGTTTAATACTGGGGTCCTTGTTAGAAGAAAGTTTGATTGGAAAGGGGAAACAAAAAAGGAACTGGAGAAAAGAAACCCTGCGAGAGGACTAAGTGCACAGTGCAGACAGCCTGCCTGAGAAATATCATCTGCTATCAACAGGTGGTTCAGGCTGGTAGAATTCCAGGATACATCCTGCTACTACTATATTATAAACTTTTCCAAACCCCACTTTTTTCACTGATAATACTGTATAACAATGGGAGTTTTATTGAATAAAGACCTTTGGAGTTTAGCTGCCTGAATGCTCAGCATATTCTGATTTGCCAAGTCCTTTCCAGTTCCACCATAAGGAACATTCCATGAAACATGGTCTGTAGTGGAATGCTTTTGCCCAGCATCAACTAGTCTATAAAATGGATAGGCACACTTCAGTCTAACAGACAACTTCGCATTTCAGAAAGAAGAATTCTCCTGAATGAGTCCAACTAACAGTTTCTGTGTTTCAATTGTAACAGGGTGAACCTGGTGACCCTGGAGAGAAGGGCCCAGTCGGACCACCTGGACAGAGAGGCATGCCTGTGAGTCTTTCTCCCTAGTTCAGAGCCCTTGTAGTTTAATACCAATCCAACTGAAATACTACAGTTCATTCCCTTCTATTTTCTCTGTTACAATTAAAATTATTTCGAGTTTGGTTCTCAATTCCTTATGGACATCAGATTCCTTGTGGGCTAGAGAGAATATCTTTCACATCAAATTCTCTAGAGGAAAGAATATGCTAAAGGTAGGGCACACAGTGGAAAGCAACTGTGGCCTTAATCCTTGTTTTCTTTCTATGGCTTTTGCCACCCTCGGCTACTGGTTTTAGACTGTATAGTGAGAGCTTGCCCTAATTCATTAATCTTAACAGCCTGAGCACCCCGCAGTGATGGGACATCTTTATTTCAAAGTCAAACTGGATATAAATCTAATCCTCTATTAAAATCTAACTCATAGTACGTTCAACCTATGCAGGGTGTGGATGGCAGAGATGCCTACGGTCCTGAAGGAAGCAAAGGAGCAAAGGTAAGTGCTTCAAGTCAGAATGTCTCTGTCTTTTCTGCAGTATCAGATGGGACATCCATATTATATTGAAAAGAAATGTAAGACATAGCCATAGTGTATTTCTGAGGTTTAGTAAGAGGTCAGGATTCCAACAGTCGTTGTGAGAAATTCTTCAATAGGATATGCTTTTGAGGACCCCTCTCTCTTACTCTTCTCTTGATGTGTGCGTATGGATATGAAGGATTGTACTTCTTGGAGCACACAGTGCTTTTTGCCCACTGCAATCTGCTTGAGTAGCCACTCTTCTTGGCAAATATTGGTGGTCCAACCACTAGGGGCTTTTCTAATTTTTCTTCTTTCAGTGGAGGGATTCCTTGACTGTCAAGGAATCCTGAGGCAATATCCTTACTGTTTTAATGTGAAATATTCTTCCTTATGCTCCTACAGTCAACAATAAGATCTGGGGATCAACCTCTGGATTGCTAAAAAATTCTTATCATTCCCTTCACAGTGCTGAATAAAAAAAGCAATTGATTTCTCACTTCTTTAAAAACATAAAAGAATCCAGCTAAAATAAAAAGTATACAGAAATGAAGAGGTCAAAATCATGGCACCAGTGGCACCAATGAGTCAGTCTGGGAGCAATGGGGTCAGGATGCTGGAAAAAGCTGCAGTCCTCCTTTCAAGGAATTTGAGTAGTGTTGTAATACTACTCCTTTCTTGCTGCTTGTGAAACAGAAGTGGTCCAGTGGATCTCACTGATAGGCCTGTCTGTCACTGTTCCTTTTTGTGGGAGAAGCAGAGTGTTGTAGGAACCTCCAGAAAAGATATGAAAGGCTTCCCTAGAGCCTCTCCAACTGATGAGCTCCTTTTGCTAAAGTGGCTCTTGATGCTTCTTGTTTTCCAATTTCTTTTCTCACCTTCTTAGCTCCAACAATTTCTTTTGATGGGAGAGTTTCATAGGTTCTGCATACATTGTATACAAGACTAGTGCTTTTAATCTCTTGGAATCTCCCACTTTTTCACTTCAGGGAACATCCTTCATGTTAGAAGAAATGAGGAAAAAAGTTTATGTTAAATCTTCTTGTCATTATTCGTTGTTTTAAAGGATTAATTTAAAGCCTTTCTTATACACTGATGTGTCTGCCCAGGGTTTGGCAGGGCCTGGATTAAAGCAATTAATAAAAATAGCCAAAACCCAATTTACCCCAGAATAGTAATTCAGAAAGGGTGATTTTCCCCTGCTAGCTAAGAGAATAACCTTTAGTATAAATTTTACTTAAGGTAGCTATTAATTATGCAGGTTCACAGTCACATTACACTCTCTTACATGTAACGTGGAGTGTATATGCATGTAATTTTCTGAAAATTGTTGGATAAAGTCATATGATATTTTACATCCATGTCCACTTCCATGGGAGGGAACTCTTAGAACAATAGCATACATAAGTAGTGTGAATTCTGATGTTGAGGAAAGAGATACTTCACTTCTGACTAGTTTATGTGAGGGTTTCCATATTTCTCATATACGAGGAAAGAACACGCCAGAAACTGAAGTAACTGAAAACAATTAATGAATTGACTTCTGATATGCCAAAAAAATATTATGGTATCATTGTTTAGTATGGAGGGTGCAACATTTTGAAATTTACTCATAGTCGCTATACATGAATTCCACAGTATATGATAAAACACATATTTGAGAATCTGAGAACTCTTGAAAATCCAGAAACTGTTGGAAATTTTTAAAATGCTCTTCCTCTAGATGAGCAAGGTGTTCATATAAAATGGTGTCATTTGAGACCAGAGTAGTAGCCACAGTTACCTGAATGGGCTGGAATGCTAAGAATAATTTTTAAATTGTTTTTGGTTTAAAAGCATCAAACACTAAGCAGATTGTAAAGTTCTAGATTCTTATGACGTCTTTGTCCTTTCTTTTTGTAGGGAGAATCTGGATTCATAGGATATCCTGGTCCAGAGGTATGATTAAATGGCATGTTTCCTTTCTTTATATCTTGTTTTACATTGTTCTATTTGGAAGGTTTTATCAGTCTTTCTGTCTGTCTTCTCCTTTCCTATGAAGTTCTGAATTTCATTAATTTTCAGGGAGAAGATGGAGACCCGGGCACTCCAGGAGCTGAAGGACCCAAAGGAGTTAGGGGTAGAAGAGTAAGAATGACAATTCTCCTAATTCTGTGAAGAGTTCTGTAAATAAAGCCCTTATGTCCTAGGTGTTTTCTCACCAAAAGAATTTTAAATTGGTTACCACCTTGATCTTTTATTGCCATATCTTGTGCAAGAGGTCTTGAGAGAATGCAGGTCTGAGTCTTCAGAGATGCTAGTTGCTGATAATTCTTAATAGTGGTAGTCTATGGTCACAATATGGTTATAGAGGGTTTTTTTCCCCTTATGAAATTTGGCACCTGTGTGTGCAATTATAAAGAATAAAACTTGCATTCCTGTTTTTAGGGTAATGCTGGCACACCAGGTTCTCTGGGAGATCCAGGAGATCAAGGGCCATCAGGACCTATGGTAATATATTTTTATTTTTTAAAAAAATCCCTCTTAGATTGACCTTAGACTTATTATTAGAATAATGGAATATTTAATCATGTTTCATATGCTTAATTGCCTGGCAGTTTTATAGAGTTATGTCTTGCCTGTGGATGTGTGTGCACAGGAGCATCTGCTGGTGAAATGGAACTGGAACAATACAGCGCAGGACAGAATTTCTTCCACAGTATTTGGTATTGTCTTTAGGCTGGGTAAATATCTATTTAAATAAGCAGAGAGTACTAAAATATAGAACTGGATTGATCTGCTGAAAGCCAATGTATTTTTTTCGTTTCAAAAGAAAAGCCATTTAAAATCAGACTTGCAGTTAAAGGCACACACTTAAAGCTTAAATTGATTGTAGCAAGTATATACAAGTAGATGCCTTGACGTACTTTTCCAGTGTCTGTGTTCTGCATTTTATACAACATAATGTTTTATTCTCTGTCTAAGCAGATGAAAGGATTGTAGATTTCAATACAGTTTAGGACTAACCTTGTAGGTAGCTAGTAAAATCCCTGTATGTGTTTATCTTTATCCTGCAGCAATTCTGAAAATCAGCCCCACAGGGACCAGAAACAATCCCTACTGTTAATGATTTTCTTGTTAAACTTTCTTCAGCTTATTCTTAGTTTAAACGTGGAACATTATTTTTTTTGATAGCAGTATCTTTACCTGTAGAACATGGCCCACGGGATGTGTGCAACTTAGAAAACTTTTTTTCTTTCCTTCTCATTACACTGTGCTGGTCAATGAATGTACCTGTCCCACTTAATTTTATGATGCTTGGCACAAGAATGGCTAAGAGTGCATTACCCTCCCAGCTGCTCGGCCACTCACAAGTTACAGGTAGACAAACCTTGTGAGCTGATGAGCCACAGCTGTTGGCCTTGCCAGTCCATGGTCCAAGAAGTCTTCAGAGAGATTTCAAGCTCAAGATCTCCTCTTCAAATGTAGATATGAGAGTAGAGCTTGGGTTATATGGGCTTGGTGGGATTATTACAGTAGCTGGGCATCAGTGAAATGAGAAAGTGGGAGGTCTGTGGGAAGTGGAAGTGATAGGGATGCAGGAAGAGGCACAGGTAGTAGGCAGGGCTAGCCAAAACAGTCCTGTCTTACCCATCTTTCCAGCTTGGTGACATGATTGTCTATATGTGGCAAGTCTGTACAACTCAGTCACCACCACTGAGCTACTGCAAGTAGCATTCATTAGGGCTCAGACAATTCACAGTGAACTCTTTCTGAACAGTACCAAAGAAGAGTATTGACCTACTGGGAAAGATAAGAAGAAAAAAGCATGGAATGGCTGTGATGGTGCTAGCAGCAAGGCAGCAGGGGAGGTGAGGAGGGTAGCTAAGCCAGGAGATGGAGGAATGGAAGGTTAATTGAAAGGGGAAGGAACAAATATGGAGATGGAGTTGTCTATGGGGAATATAAGGAAGTATATGAAGTATATGATTTTGGTAAACTGTAATGCTATGATATAGAGAGCGTAAGGTAAAAGCTGTGGGACGTGGAGTTGAAATTTTGCTGGTGTAGCTCATTGCAGCCCTCTGAGAGTAAGTGAGAATTTTCAGTAGTCTTCCTACACATCTGAATGCACACATGATGAGAACTCTCAAGCTCCTTTGAAAAAAAAAGTTCTTTTATCCGTGTTTTATTCCTGTTACGAAGATTAAACAGTACTTTTATTTTGAAAAAAGGTCCCTGAGGTGCTAGCATTTCTCCACAGCTCCCAAGGAGAAGGATGCAGAATAGGTTAGGCTGTCATGATGTGTGTGTGTTCTGTAGGGTCTTTCGAGGTAGAACTGTGGGGATTTTACCCTGCAAGAGTAGAGGGCAAGCTTGTCACACATCTGATGTTGAAAAGTATGTAAGGTCAAAATAACTGAACATAGCACAGAAACTGCTGTTTATAAAGGAAATCCAATTCTGAACTATACTGGTCCTGAAGGGCAACATGTACCTGAACATTTTAAAACCATTAATGAAAATGGACTGAGAAATAATTCTGAGAAGTAGTCTGCAACTCTGGAACAGGTCCACAGAAACCTATGCTGGGAACTGTTGTCTCCTCATATTTCGAATTCGTAAGTGGTTGTTGGGAAACACGGTATGCCTGCATTTTCTTTGGGCTACAGAGTAATAGATGGAAATACGTTATCAGGGTCTGACTTTTTGGACCTGTGTTTATTTTGTTTCAGGGTGCCAAGGGACCAGTGGGCACCATTTTAATGGAAGTAAGTAATCACAGCTAACTGCACACTGCATGGAATTACCTGTTTTAGTCTTCCATTTATAAGCACTGACAGCAGTGCACACTATTAGCTGTTATAAAATGGTATCCTTTTCAAGTGCTTGTCAGAGTGCCAGTGGGATCATCTGTTCTGCAAATGATCAAGGAATGAGAATTATGCCTATGGATTAACACCATGTCCAAGCTTTTACAAATTGTTGGACCATTAATATTCATTTACCTTTTTCTTTATTCACATCAATTTACACACTAGCTCATGTTTAGGGTTACTTTTTTCCCCTCTTGTAAAGGAAGGCATTTCTTCAGCAACAGTTATTTTCACTGGCAATAGAAGTGCAGGATTTCTTCAGAATCCTAATCCCATATAAAATGAGCACTTCTGAGCAAAGGTTCCATCTAACCCTTGCATGGATGACTACCTAAAGGCAATACTATTGCAGGTGTGTTCTATGTCCAGAGAAGGTCTGCATGGACCTCTCTTCCTATGTGAGGTGCTATTGAAATGTCCATTCTTTTATGGAAGCGCCATTGACCGGTGACATCCTAGATGTCAGTTTATTAGCACAAAATAAAGAATGGATAAATGGTTTCTTAGTACTCCAGAACATTATAAATGCCATCAGAACAGGTCTAGAAAAATGCGCCTAGTTTCTGCAGCAAGTGAAAGAGTCCCTGTACTATTTGAAATAAAGAGGAACTGGATAGTGTGAATCTGGATTTACTGTAAAGAGAGTTAGTTCAGGAAATGGGATATGACCTTCAGCTCAAACACCAGTAAGATTCCCATTCTGGGATGGTCTGGGATTTGCCATTAATTCCTTTTTTATTTTGAACCTGCAGCCTTGTGAACTTGTGAATTTTACAAGAAAAAACTGCCGTAAGTAGGGAGCATCTTATCTTACATCTCACACTTGGTCGCTCTTCTTAAATGGAATAGCCTCCATTGGAAACCCTGTAAACTGGTAGTTTGTATCTGGGTTCAGTTTGACTGGTAGTTGTTAATTGTGAGGGGTTTTCGGCAGGTATATGAAGCAGACTTGCTCTTTTTGCTCCTTCTCTAATCTGTTAATTACAAAACCTATAACAAATACCTCCTTACCTCATTAAAGATTAAATTAATTCTTTGGCATTGTGCCGACACCCTTTGGGGAGTTCTCTGAGAGAAGGCAATACTTGTATATGCACTGTCCTCCAAATTAGGTGTGCTCATTCCCTTCAGACATGAGTGCTCAGCAGAACCCAGAACAATTTTTTTACTTCTCATCCAGTAAAAGTGCACTATTTTGAGTATTTGATTATGGAAGAGGAGTGTTGTCTTGCACTGACAGGCTCTATCAGTTGTCTGAGCTTTGAATCAGGCTTTTTAGTGAAGGCAAGTGAATATGTCACTGTATTAATGAATATGAGCCCAAAATAATTTATTTGCTCTCCCTCTCTTCCTTCCAGCTTGCTCATCAGGTAAGTCCATCTGGCCTCTGCATATCCATTCTTTTACAGACTTGAAGAAAAAACTAACAATGTTTGAGTTGTGGAAAGGTTCTCACACATATTTTGTGCTTCAATATACAGACACATGCCCAGCTTACCCAACTGAAGTGGTGTTCGCCTTTGATATGTCTGACGATGTTACACCAGCTGCATTTGAAAGGATGAGGAACATTGTCATGTTGTTGCTGAAGACCATTAAGATCAGTGAAAGCAACTGCCCAACAGGCGCTCGAGTCTCCGTTGTTTCTTTCAACACCAATATACGCTATCTCATCCGATTCTCAGAATTCCAAAAAAGCAACTTGCTGCAACAAGCCGTCCAGAGGATACCTCTGGAGAGATCCACTGGAAAGCGAAATATTGGGGCAGCCATGAGATTTGTGGCAAGAAATGTCTTCAAACGTGTTCGTCAGGGCATCCTCACAAGAAAAGTAGCCCTGTTTTTTGCCAATGGTCCATCTCAGGATGATGTTGCCATCAGCACAGCTGTGCTTGAGTTGAGTGCCTTGGATATCACTCCGGTGGTTATTGCCTTCAGTGAAGTGCCAAACGTCAGACGTGCCTTCTCAGTAAGTAGATAGATGATAGAAAATTTAGTCAGTCACCCCTTTGCTTAGTGTCTGCCACTGTTTGAGTAAATCCTGCTCTCAGTCCAGTAAGTTCTATAGGAACTGTCTGATTCCTTATTAGAACGGGGTACATTAAAGATTATTACTTTATCGAAGAAACAGTGATTCACTTGCCTATAATGATCATCATCTGACCTCTTTCTGCACGTGAATTATTAATGACTTCTGCTTTTAGGCCAAATCACAGAATTTCCATAACATTGTGTTAATTTCACTTGGTTACCTTTCCATTACTCTTCTGAAGATGTGACATGTACTGACCATTAAACTAAGAAACTTGGCCCTAGTTGCTAGAAAAAGTGGTCCAAGTCTTCAAGTACACCAGTTTTTTTTCAAAAGAAAATTAAATTAAGCAAAGCCCCTTTTGATATCTGTATTGCCGTTAGCACAGGAGAAAATTACGAAATTTTGTTTTAAAATATGACTTCATATAAAAGATAGGAAACGAAAATAAAGAGTCCATTTTACAAGGTACAAAAGGAAAACAATTCTAAATTTATTTAAGGTTTCATAACATGGATTCCATGGTCTCTGTCTTTCCAATTTGTTTTGGTATCATCTGTTCTCAGTTTTAACTTCTTCAAAATATAATTCTTTCAAGCTGCTATTTCTTCAAAATTGTCCTAATAGCCATTTAATCTTCTTATTATATTCATTCTCATGCAGCCTCATATCTGTTAGTCAATTCATATATGTCACCATTATAGCTTATCCATATATATTGTTCATTTCCTGCAATACTATATATTTTACAGCCATTTTTATTTATCTTAGTCCACAAAGAAATGCCTTTTCCCTTGAATCACATTTGGGTGGGGTTGGGTGGTCAGTGAAATTGTAGGTTGTTGTTGGAGCTTCTTCAGAGTTCCTCAAGCATTTCTGTGGTCAAATCTACTGGAGAAGATTGTCTTTCTTCAGCTGATCACAGGCAACACATACTTTGTTCTAATGCTAAAATCTTCTCTCCCAAGAAAACATCTTCACTCTTTGTCCCAGACATAGGAGATCCTGCCCTTTTCTCTGTAGAAAAATAGCACCCTATTAAGAAAAGAAAAAAGTCTTAATATATTTTACCTCTCTTTTAAATGTTACTTTTGTGTCTGCTTTAAAACATAGATTGATGACACTAGAAGATTTCAATTATTTGTTTGGGAAAGACAACAAGATGAAAGTTTGGAGGGCATCACATATTGTACACTTTGCTTTGGTAAGACTTTTACAAATTCCATCTGTTGTATTGGTCTATTTAGCCTTTCAATGACAAATTCTATCTTTTTGATTTTGCAGTGTAATGTTGGGGAATTTTTATGGTACCCCTTAAACATGTTTGTGCTTGAATATAAAAGAGAAATATTAACAAACAATGCACTGGGCAGAATCCTACTGCCATAAATTGTTCTACAAGGAGTTTGCAAAAATGTGTTAAGAGGTGATTCCTTATATATGCTTGCACCAGCACCAATCCCATGAGTGGTTGCATGGAGCAACTCGGCCCAGCTCGGCTGCTCATAGGTGGTTCTGAGTGCTCCCATTCCAGGGTGGACACAAGACAGTGCTGCAGCTGTTTCTTGTCATCACCAAGAGAAACTTCACTCCCTTACAGGGATTTTTTCTGTCTCTGACATTCCTGCTTCCAGCCAGCTTAACCCCTTCTGCAAACAGGCCTTTTTGCCCCCTGTGACAGATCATTTCTTGGTTACAGATTATCACTGCTGAGGAGTAATAATTTTAATTTCCTCTTCAGTGGATGGTAAGAATTAGACTCTCAAAACCACAAAAGCTGTTTAATTAGTTTCTGTCTCAGCCATGTGAAATGAATTACTGTGTTTAGCATTTCCTTTTTTAACAGAAATGAACTTAAAATAGCATTATGATTCTGGGAAACCAGGCTCATCTGCTGAGGATTCTACGCTGTGAGGGGAGGAGATGCTACTAAATGATAATATTTCAGAATGTTGAATAGTGATCTGAGATGAAAAATAGAGTTTGTTTCCGTGTCCTTTACAATGTTTAGATTTCAACAGATGAAAATTTCTCAAGGGAACTCTTATCTGTGGAGTTTTACCTTATGAATGTTTATTTGCTCTCATGCCTGAATAATTTCCCATGGTATCTCAAAACCTCCTTCAGCAAGACTTGCCTGCTGTTCCTTACTAGAACAAAGAGATTTCAAGACCCCAAATTATTTTTTTAAATCAAAATTTAAGAAAAATAAAATAATATAGGACTGAGTGAATTTTTTTTCTGAACTATTTATTGCTTTTGTTGTATTGCTAAATAGTATGCTGTTGGCTCTTCCTCTCTAGATAAATGCAAACCAAGAACCAACTGCGAGTTGCCCATTTCTCCCCCAGTTCTTATGGATATGGATATCACTTACATCATGGACAGCTCTCGCAGCGTCAGCAGTGAAGAGTTTCAGAGAGCCAAAGACTTTGTGAGCAACATGCTAGATCAGTTTGTCGTTTCCTCACAGCCAAACGAATCATACGGAGGCATCAGAGTGGCAGTGGTGCAGCAAGCTCCTAGGGGCTTCCTGCCTGACAGAAACCAGACACCTGTGGCCTTGGAGTTTGATCTAGTTACATACAGCAATAAAGATTTGATGAAGAAGCACATCCAAGAGTCTGTTCGCCAGCTGGAAGGTCCATCAGCCATTGCTTCTGCTCTGCAGTGGACAGTTGAAAATGTATTCTTTAAAGCCCCCAGACAAAGGAAACACAGGGTCATATTTACAATAGTTGGAAGCAAAACAAGCACGTGGGACAGAGAGAGGCTGAAAGAGATTTCACTCGGAGCCAAATGCCAAGGATTCACCTTGTTCACTCTTGCGCTTGGCAGTGATGTGAGTGACAGTGAGCTGATGGAGCTGCCAAGCTCCCCCACAGAGCAGCACTTACTGACACTGGGCAGGGTTTCCACAGCAGAGATGATGTACGCTCAGAGGTTTAGCCGGGCATTTCTAAATCTTCTACAGCGTAAGTATCACACAATGGCACTTGCTTAAGGTACGGAAAGAAAGAGAAATGCTGTGTAGAAAAAGGTAGTTGCTGTCATTCCTAGTCGTAACCGACAATCTTTCACCTTTAGCTTACTTCAGATGCTGGACATTAATGGAAATGCCAGTAATGAGAGAACAGCTTTATATTCTAGTCTTAAGCAGGTTTTTTCCCTGAAGTTTTTATTTAATGTGTGGCTTTGTGGACTCCACTTTCGTTAAAGGTAGACCATTCTCAGCTAAGAGAACACAGTTCTGATTCCTGATTAGGCCCACATTTCTCCTCAGACTATTGGGAGGTCCAGAGTTACTGAGCTGTTTATGCTTATTTAGGCTTTGGGACAGGTAAATATTTAGCACATTTTCTCTTTATTGCAGTTATTCCTCCTTTGTAGAGCAGAGAAAGGACTTCTTCACTTTTCAAGACACATTCATGCACATTAGCAGGTCTTAGGTGCTTTGAAACACAAACAAGAGGATCTGAAGAAGGAAATTGTGACTGATTTAAAATCCTCACCAGAAGCATGTACTTAGAGATTTCAGAGTTTCTTTGGAAGCATAAACAGGTTATTACAGAGCAAGACAAAAGTATGAAAGGCTGGTTCGGGAGTCATTCTCATCTAGCTGACCTCTATCATAATTTTCATTTTCCTGGATGTAGTCCTGTCACTCTGGATATGGTATGTTAACTTACTGAAAGATGCAATCTTCAGTTCACAACACAGCGCTTTTTATTAAACATAGAAAGGGGGTTTGGAGGACTTTAAAACTCAACCATGGTATCTGTGCTTTCCCCACAGAAGAAGTGAACAGTTATCCTTCACCTGAAGTTCAAGAAGAGTGTGAAAACTTAGATCGGGGAGACATACAGCAGCAAATGTCTACAACTGAAAGGTTTGGAATTGCCTATTTAACTCTTTGAGTGTGTATCTCTGAATATAAGATTTTTCCCTTTGTGTTAGTAGTTGTATTCAAAGTAGCTTTAATAGAAATGGGATCAGGATGCATTTTCCAAGGTGATACTGGTGGTTAAATACTTTTTCTTTTCCCCCTCTTTTTGGAAGGATGCCTTTTTCTGGAATGGCTGAACTTGGTTCCAGTCATGGTTTAGAAGACACTGAAAAAACTGAAAGTAGAGTCATGAAGAGTATTAAAGAGAACACCAAAGAACTTGTATACATAATGCCAGAAATGAGATATGATTATGAGGAGAAGAATGAATATTTCACAGAGGGAGATGCTGCAGGAGAAAAGCCACAAGAGTGTGGAGAAGCTCAGGAGGAGAACAAGGAAAACTTAGATGCAACAGTAGAAACTAGAACTGCCTGTAATGATTATGGTATGATTTTAGAATATGAAAATCCTTTTTTAATTCAGTAAAAAGTCTCTAAATTGTAAGGGGCTCAGTTGAATATTTATACAAGATGAAGAATTTCCATTAATTACACTTCTCCAAAGCATTTAGTCATCATATATTTGCATTCAGTCCAAATCTATATGGTAAGTGTGTAACTGAAGACTGAATTATAGGTGTCATTTTGACGTTAGTTTTGATTTGTCACTTTTTGTGATATATCATATCATAAATATCATAAAAAGTTCTAATCCCCCTTACTAAAACAGGTGATAATTTTAAATTCCAAGTTGCACTGTAATTCCCAAGTTACTCCTGCTGCCAGCTTAGCTCAACATGGAGGAACTAAATATATCTCTGATACAATCTGTTCCTGCAGGAAGAACAGGATCACTCAGCAGAAGTTTCAAAATATATATTCTTCATTACTTCCTAATTATTGATTTTTCTTCACAGATTTGACAATTGATACAGGTATGGGAAGCTGATTGTGACATTATTTGTCATCAACATTCTTTTAGCACAATTCAGTTGTTTTGTTGTTTAAACTGCAATTAGAGAGAATTTATGTGAAAAAAATTGAAAAGGTGTCCGCATAGTTTTGTATGTGGTAGCTCATTGCCGCAGCAGTCATCCCATTGTTTTTCATCCCTCTCCACTTAAAAATGATTCTGGAATGTCTGGTAGCCCCATATCCCTGATGAGAGAGTCCCAATGCCTTTTGCAATACTGTTTTAATGTTGGATCTTTACTTAAGAGCTAGTGTACTGCTGTGAATGCCGTACAACCACAGTGCATGATAGACCCACTCAGCACCATAGGAATTGGTCCCATTGCCTAACTGCGTGTGTACAGCCTTGTTAAATCTCTTAGTAACCAGTTCATGGACTCTGTGGTCACACAGGAAATCCAGTAACAGGAAGATATGTTCCTGTTTATACTTTACAAATAAAATATTTCCTTTGAGGAAGTAGTCAGGGTCATTGCACCAATGTAAGAGGTGACCTAAGACACTTAGAGATGTATGAACTGCCCTTCTCAATCCTGTGTTGTAACTAGTGACCTGACAGTTTACTTCTAAAACCATGTAACCCAGTTCCAGAACTTGTCTTTTGAGAGATATACTTTGTACTGATCTGCTGCTTGAGATTATTGCTTTTCAGCTGATTAGGAGAAGGTTATGTCATTTTAAATCTTTAAGCTAGGTAGTTTTATCCATATTTTGCTTTACTTCTCAGTTCTTCTCCTTCAGTGTTGTACAGACGCCTAAGTCTAGAGCTGCCCTTCTGTCTTCTTTTGAGTAACTCTGAATTTTGCTTTGGTGAAAGATTATTAGATCTGTTCTTACTGAATGCCAGATTGCTACAAAGTATGCTACTCTGACCCACTTTGCTAATTTATGCAATTTAAATCAATATTATTATTGGATTTGGCTAAGAGACTGTCACGGATAGTTTAACAACCTATGTGTGTTCATTTATGAAATTTTATTGATGGATACTAGTATAATAAGTTGGAATAAAGAAGAGGGAAAATTATTAAAAGGTTTATTTACATAGTCCCTGTGGACCACATATAGTCATTTTACAATCATGTTAATAAAAAGTCTGTGTTAGAAGACTAGAAACCTTTTAGCATTCCTTCTGTTTATGCCACTGAAAATCTCATCGTTTCAGACGTTCTTTCTGGTTAAAGCAATTATAAGAAGAGGGTCTTCAGGTCACGCTGACACTGTGGGTTTGTAGAGGAATACTTAGTAAATCTTTGTAAGATCTTGAACGCTGGCTACTTCTTTTGTCTGACAGTTTGCGCTGAATGTTAGTTTTCCCTGAATTTACAGTGCTAAGAAGGGTTGACCTTTCTTTCATTAAATCTGTCTCTTATTTCCCTTTTCCAGATGCATGTGACCTTGTTCAAGATAGTGGAGAATGTCAGAATTACGTTTTGAAGTGGTACTACGACAAAGAGCAGAAAATGTGTGGTCAGTTCTGGTATGGGGGCTGTGGAGGCAATAGAAATAGATTTGAAACACAAGAAGAATGTGGATTCTTGTGTATAGAGTCTTCCTAGTGCAGAGACACTTAAATTACTTTAATTCTTCAGTTAGACTATCAGGGTGATGCGGAAAAGGGATTCAAAGAGAAGGCTTTACATAGCCACTTGGCTCCTGTGTTTCAGTAGAAATACTTGACCATAAAGTTATTACCTGCTAACTTAATTGTGAAAATTAAAATTTAGGCTATTACTCCATTGGTCTCATATAACACATTGAGTACTGAGAAATTTGTTAGCCAACAGCGTATTGTTTAAAAGGCATAAAAGTATTGAAACTTGACTTTCTTCCATAAATTGCAAAATGTGCATTTTCTAAATATACTCCATAAAATAAAACAATACCTCAGAGATTTTAGTGAAATAACTTTGGATACAAGACACTAATGTCAAAATGTTTTGATGTGTTTGCTTACCTTTGTCCTGTTTATAGAAAATACCAAAGAGCATTTAGATCTCAAATGACAGACTTATTTCACTGTGATTTAAAGGATTTTGCACCAGAGAGTAATTCTTGGCTTCTTAATTATGTTTTTTATCTGAGTAATCCAACATACGAATAAAATCAATCATTCTCAAATATTATACTTCTGCTCCTAGTTTCTGAAACAGGTATAATTGTATTCTCACTGTGTAGCATCTCACTTGCAAATAAGCATTGGTCCCCTTTCCTTGTTACCAGACATTGGACAAATGCATTTATTTTAGAACATGAGATTTTCATGGTTGCTCTTGAGTGAAAGAAAAGATCCTGAGGACATTGTCACATTAAAGATAATAAATGAAATGCTGTGCAGGCAGGTAGGACTTAGATATTTCACACTCAGCTGACTTATCCAAACTTTACTGTTGCCCATTTTATGTCTGTAGAAGTCATGGTGCATTTAACTTTGTCACCTTGGGCCACTCTACAGAGGTGGCTGTACTCACCTGGAATTTTGTTCTCCTCTGTATTCATCTGCAACAAGATACAAGATTACATCTAGTGGCAGTTTTCTTTATGGTTCTTTGAAAAAAAAAAAAAGAAAAATATTAAACTAATAAACTGGAAGAAGAGCTGTAAAAATGATACAGAAAATGTTTTTTACTGAAGAAATAAAGTGAAAAAATTATATATATATGAGGATGGGTGCCACTGGCTACAGAGCAATATGTGTCATGTCCCCTTAAATAAAATTTAAAATTTCCCCTTATAAACACAGGCTTTGCTCTGATTCAGAGGAATCACGCACACAACAGTGAGCCTTTCCTAGAAGAAGAGCTCCTCCTGGCACCCCAGTCACCCTTGTTGGGTTGCCTCTTTCAGGGGAGGGTCTCCTCCACACACCATACAACTGATGCTACATGGAGTAAGTGGGTCACACTGATCACACAGCAAACTTGGATAGGAAACCTCAGTCATCTGGGAATCTTATAAGTGCTCATGGACTGCCCAGAAGGCAAAGATTTTGGAATGTCACCAGAGGAGGAAGAGGCCCCACTATACAATTAATTACCAGAAAGTGAGAAGTAATTGCCTAGTTTACTTGTGAATCCTACCATCTTGTTGGAAAGCATCGGAGATGGAAAGGAGCTGTATGGAGTCTCCTACCACAAGTCACAGAAACTGCTGACAGATAAGGTGAATTGAGTCAGTTTGTAAGAGGTGAAAGACATTCAGTTGGCCTTTGGCAATGAAGAACATCAGAACAACCAACAGGTGGATCAGGATGCTAGGATTGAAGTGGCTCAGGTGGTTTTGAGTTGGCAACATAAGGGTGAATTATTTCTAGCTTGATGGGCCTGTGACATCTTGGGCCATCGAGGAAGAGGTGCAAAATACAGGTGAGCTTGTGATTGAGCAGTGGACTCTGCCATAGACACTATCACACAAGTTATCCATGGATGTGAAATGTACACTGCAATTAACCAAGCCAAGCAGATAAATCTTCTCTGGTACGGAAGACAATGGCTGAAATAAAAGTATCGAGAGGCCTAGGAGCTTGACTACTATATCACACTCCCTCAAACCTGTGACAGCAAGTGCCATGTGCTTACAATGGTAGAAGCAACCACCAGAGCTCTGGAAACATATCCTGTGCCCTACGCCATGGCCTGGAGCTCTGCCCTGGGCATTGAAAATAAGTCTTACAGCAACATGGTACTCCAGCAAAAAACAACAGAACTCATTTCCAGGACAACCTCATAGACATTTGGGCCACAGAACATGGCATCTGAGTGGGTATATCACATTCACTATCGTGCACCAGCCTCTGGAAAGACAGAACAATGTAACAGACTGTTAAAGACTACACTGAGAGCAATGGGTGGTGGGACCCTCAAGCATTGGGATACACATTTAGCAAAGGCCACATAGTTAGTCAGCACTAGGGAATCTGCCAGTCAGACTGCCCCTAACCAATTAGAATTTTTCATACTGTAGAGGGGGATAGAATTCCTGTAGTGCATATTAAAAACATGCTGGGAAAAGCTGTCTGGGTTATTCCTACCTCAGATAAAGGTAAGCCCTTTCTATGCTAGCCCCAGCAGCTAGAAAGGACTGTTGTGGTTTAACACAACCAGCAACTAAACCCCACAGAGCTGGGGAAGAGAATAGGAAGAGTAAAAGGAAGAGAACTCAAGCATTGAGGCAAAGACATTTTAATAGATAAAGCAAAAGCCATGCACACAAGGAAAGTAAAAAAAGGAATTAATTCAACATGTCCCATTGGCCGCAGATATTGAGCCATCCCCAGGAAAGCTGGGCTACATCACGTGTCATGCTTACTCGGGAAGATAAATATCATCATTCTGCACATCTACCCTATCATTCTTCCCCAGCTTTAGATGCTGAGCATGATGCCATGTGGTATGGAATATCCCTTGAGTCAGAGGGAGTCAGCTGTCCCATCTGTGCCATCCCAACTTCTTGTGCCCCTCCAGCCTTCTTAATGGTGGGGTGGGGTGAGAGACAGAAAAGGCCTTGAATCTGTGCAAGCACTGCTCAGCAATAATGAAAACATCCCCGAATTATTTATGCTGTCTCCAGCACAAACCCAAAATAGACCCCTGTTCCAGCTATGGTAAAGAAAATTACCCCAGCCAACTCCAACTACAGCACATTCACCACCCCTACAGGCAGTGGGTTGACCATGGCTGGATGCCAGGTGCCCACCAAAGCCACTCTAACCCTCCCCTCCTCAGCTGGACACGAGAGAGAAAATAGAAGGAAAGGCTCATGGGTCAAGATAAGGGCAGGGAGAGATCACTCAGTAATTACTGTCACAGGCAAAACTGGCTCTATTTGGGGAAATTAATTGAATTTGTTACCAGCCAAATCAGAGTAGGACAGTGAGAAATAAAACCATCTCTTAAAACACTTTTCCCTCAGTCTTTCCTCCTTTCCAGGCTTAACTCTATTCTTGAGTCCTCTACCTCCTTCTCCCCCTGAGCAGCACAGGGGGCCAGGGAATGGCAGTTTTGGTCAATTGATCACGCACTCTCTCTGCTGCTCCTTCCTTCTCAGGGGAAGGACTCATGCTCTTTCCCTCCTCCAGTGTGGGTTCCCTTGCACAGGGTGCAGTCCTTTGGGAACAGGCTCCTCCAAGCATGGGACCCCTATAGAGTCACAAGTCCTGCCAGCAAACCTTCTTGAGCATGGACTTCTGTCTCCATGGGGCCACAGGTCCTGCCAGGAGCCTGCTCCAGCATGGGCTTCCCACAGAGTTACAGCTTCTCTGGGGCATCCACATGCTCCAATGTGCAGTACTCCAGGGGCTGCAAGTTTTATTTGCTATGATACCATTGTCATCTGTATCATACAGCCATTCTTGTCTGTCTCTCCTCTTCTCCTCAGTGAGGCCAAATTTCTGAGCAAAGCCTGTGCTACTGTAAGAATATGGGAGCAGTCTGTGATACTTCTGTAAAGGCTGATAATTTCATGCTTGGATAATCACAATCCAGATCTTTGTCAGGCCTGTCAGGCGAAGGCACTGTCCAAGCCCCTGAAGATTGTGCTAATGTTGTATCAGGCTGTCCATCAATGACAAATCCAGGAGTTTTCCTGAATGGAGAAGCTGATTTGATAGTTGAAGGAGATTTCTCTGCAGATTCAAGTTCATCCAGGTGTCACCTTCTGCTCGTTGGTATCACCTTTACTTTGTGCAAGGTCAATGTTCACTGTCTGTTTTACCTTCCCAGACTGATCTTTATGCTCTTTTCTATGTGGTAATCTCTCTGCTCTAGGGACCTGCTCTTTCTCATGAGACAGAAGAAAAGAGAAGGAAGAGTCCAAACAGTCTCTAAACCCCTATATAGCAAGTTTTTTGGCAGCTCCCTAGCAGTGCTCATCTCCAACAACTCTGCAGGACAGTCTGTTAGCGGCTGTGCATCGCTGTGTCTCTCGCTTGAAGCCAAAGGAAAGATCCCAACGACTTTAGAGGCAGCTAGCCTAAGTCTGGCTCACATCAAACCACAATGTACCTGCTGGATAATAGACACCTTTGTCGTCTACATCCACTGTTTTCTGGGGTCAAGTAGCGTATGAACTTTGTATGAACCCTTTCTGCCCAGACTGCTTTCTTTCTGCGTGAATGCATGTGTCATGCTCCAGGAACATCTGTCAGCAGTTTTTAAGGTCTTAAGGAAAATCTAGGATTACTTACTATCAAATCCCATTCCCTGCTTTTTGAAAAATAAATAAATAAATAAATAAATAAATAAATAAATAAATAAATAGAGATCTTATTGTTGGCTCTAAAGTGTGTCTAATGGAAGATCATCTCAATTTCATTTGAAGAATTCAGTGTTGATTGTGAAAAACAGGGCCAGTTTCATGTCTTTTCTTGAATTAAAACATTTGTTAGGTAGAAGCCATGTATTAAACTTTTCCCAATGTTTATTGCTGGCTTGTACAAATAGCTGAGAACATATGAAAAACTAATTAACTTAGACCTACAGCAAGGGAGGACAAGGGTTTAACTGTAACAGTAATGTGAAGGAAAACACTAAGTGTTCTCTAGAGGAATCTAAAGAAGAGACACCATGTAATTCCTCCTCTTTAATTAGTTTTCTTGGCCAATTTAATCCACAGCTTTAAATTCTGAGATTCTCTTATCTTTACACTTTCAGTGACAAGAAGTGCCTGGGTTGCCACAGAATTCCCAAGGCAAGGCAGTGCTAGCAGCCGCAGCTCTAAGAAAGGGCGTGTCAGAAGGGCTATCGACAGCCAACTCTCTAGTCAATAAGTGTTGAAATTCAGGACTGCCAGCACTGGCAAAGAAGATGCTCTGGAAGTGGAAGACCCTGTTGCAATTATCCTATCACTGTTCTGGTCCTGCCTCCCTATCTCAGCTGTGCCTAAATTAACCCCCAGCATCTGTAAGGGAGTGCAGTAGACTCTGCCAGAGTGCTTAGATCAGCAGAGCCTAAGCTCATGAGGAATTTAAGTACTTGGCTGTAACCTCGCTGGAGTTTTAAAAGAGTTACTGGCTTTATGCCCAGAAATATTGCATTGCAGTAGTTTACACTGACAGTTAGTTCCTAATCATTTGTGTTTTAATACATACATGTTTAGTAAATAACATACTATCAATCCTGAAAAAGAAATGAATTGTTGCAGCAGGTATTCTGTCACCAGTAGACTCATAGGAACAGGTTCTTCTCAGCTAAAATAACTTCAGATAAATCAAACTTCAGAATGCCGTCTTGCTCTCACTAAAATTGGTGGAACTTGAATCATCTCTTAATATTTTGTAAAAAATTTTTTCAGCACAGATTACTTTAAAAAAATAATATGAAAACCTTTTATGAAAAATATGGTTTGTCAATATAAGATACCCAGCCTTCCTGAAATCACAAACATGCCCATTCATTAAAGGTTAATAGCTGTTCAAAACACGTTTTTTTAAATAGTTACCATTTGATTAATAGATAGCTAGTTAAGTGCTTTCAACTTTCCCCCAAATAGAAAAAAACAAAACAGGATGCACCTGTATTTCAGTAGGGCTGGGTCTTCCTGATACACATGCATGGTTCAAAAACAGCTTCTTCAACTTTCTAACTGTGACCATTTTCACCTCCCTCAGACAGGACGCTCAGAGGACTCTGCCTCGAGTTGAAGATACGCCTGGCTTTGTTCTTCATCCTCTTCAAGACATACACATCTGTTCCCTGGAATATTGGTATTTTATTGCCTCTTTTTAATGCAATTCCTGGCGGGAGAAAAATTCTCTGCTCACCATTTTTGCACTAAGTAGTGACTGGTAGCTTGAGAGGTCTAAGAAAATTTCATGCACCATAGCTGAAGCTGCGTTTGGATGGCAACAGGACAAGTTTGAGGTGTGAGATTTGATGTGGGCAGTAATAAGATGTAATACTCCAAAACCGGATCCGCAATTGTATAATGACATAATCACATTGTATTTGCTTTACTTTCATCATTTCTGTGCAAGCAGGAATTTTTCCTGGACCTCCTGTAAACCAGATACACAAATATTTGTCCTCCTCTGGGAGATTTCCGTAGTTGTATGTAGTTTCAAATGCAAGATTCACTAGTGTAGTGACACATTTTCACAGGAGATGGATTTGTCAAAATTGTAGCTGTAGACTTTGGATGGTTCGGGTGACGTGAATATTAACAGAACAATGCATACAGGTAAAAAGATTTCAAGATTATAGCAGGAGAGCTTTAAAATAATTTCCCATTTACTAATATACCCCTGATATATTTGATCTTTCAATGGGACGTCAGTGAATTATGAGCATCTTGCAGTTGCACATTTCTCTACTTCATGCACAGTCAGTCTTTATTCACAGTCAACCACAGACTTTACTTGGACCACTGTTCTTGAGAAGAAGGCTTTCTGGGACTACAGGACCAGATCTCTCTAACAGATAAATTAGCTGCCATCTTGTGTAAACATCATAAATATAAACAACTACATTCCTCTTTTCTCTCTTTCAGAGCCCAAGAGGACCAACTGGACCACAAGGAAGACAAGGCACCATGGGATGTCCAGGTAAAATAGGTTTAAAGATTAAAGAAAAATTCGGAAAATGCTGTTTAATTATGATTTAGAATAATTCTTCAGTGTTTTTATTACATGTTTTTCTAACTTTTGCCATATTTTTTCTTTTCAGGGGTTTCAAGGATTTATTGGGAAAGGGGTATAGTATTACTCTGTATGGTCTGAATTTGTGAATGCAGTATTCTTTAGGGCTTTGTCCTCCAATAAATGAAGATTTTGAGAGTTTTTCAGAAATTTCAGTGACTGTTAAGCCAATGCTACATTTTTTTAGGCTGCATTGCAGATGTCTGCCGCAGTGCCCAGTTTGTGGTTGTGCCTAGGGAGCATACAAGAAATTGAACTTCAAGCATTAATTTCCATGTTTAGGTTTTTTTGTTGTTTGTCTTTTTCTTCTTTTTTTTGTTTGGGTTTTTTTTCTTGTTGGTTCGTTGGTTGTTTATGTGAAAAATTCATGTGCATTTTTATTATTTCAGGGACAATGGGGAAGATGGGAGTGATGGAATTAGAGGAGAAGAGTACATTATTTTCTCTCTTCTTGACCTCAAAGTTACTGCGTGATAAAAATGAAATAATATACCATATCTTGTCTTTAAGAGATCTCCTGGGGTTCCTGGAAAGAAAGGAGAAAAGGGTGACACTGGGTGTTGGTAACATTTTGTCATCTTTTATTGGTCAGAGTTTGAATTTAAGAACAACAGTATGGCTATTCCATGAAACTGTCCCTGTGAGAAATGTCTTCAATAAACTCTCAAGCATAAGGCATAGCCCTTGTGCCACAAAATTATTTGCAGATTTTTTTTTGTTTGAATTCCTATCAGGAGATATATTATAGGACTTAAAATATTTTTTGCTCTTCTGAAAAAGAGCAAACTACTGATGAATAGCCAGTGGGTATTTTTGAAAATAGGGTATATACCCAAGAAACAGTTGTCTGTATTCGGTATCTATTGAAAAGAGAAGAATAGTTAGATTTGTATCTTACCATCTTCTAGGTGGGTATTTTCTCAGAATTATTGAGGGATCAAGTAATTTCTGCATATGACTAATTTTTAGTTGGTTAAAGATAGGTATGAAGCTTCCTACTGCCGTAGTACCCTGGCAGGGTTGCATACATGAGGGTTTTTAATTGCCCGTGTTGCCAACATCAGAAAAGTTTTTTATAAAGCATGGAGCAGCCCTGTGAGCAGGTGGTCAGTTAGAGTTTAGCCTCCACAATTCAATGCCTGCTATTAGGGATAGCAGGCTGGTGAGTAGCCACCACATGGGTCTGTGTGTGAACAATTTGAGCTTTCAGGAGCAGCCACTGGAAACCTGTTTCAAGTGTGGAAAACAATACTCTCAAATAATGCCTTGGCACCTCACTTCCAGAGAAAACTATCTTACCCTGTCTGCCCTTATACAGGTGCCCAAGGAGGCACAGAGCTGAGTAGCACATTGCTACTCAGAAAACTCTGGTTATTCACAGAAAAGGCACTATTACATCCAAAACATGAAATGTCTGTTAGCGTATGTGTATTAGCCTTTCAGTGGTATAACCTACCAGCCAAGTTCTTTGATGTTTGGAATATTTTCTGCTTCCTTGCAATAGTCATGTTGAGTTTATTCCTTAGTAAAAAACAAACATACCAAGAGCAACAACAACAAAAAACCCCATGGAGCAACACACAGAGCACAGTGCCTGTTTCTGTATTGCTCCCTGTCCAAGAACACTCAAGTTTCTGGTTTTCTTTGGAGACAAATTGGGAAACAAACTTTAATGTGTATGCTTCATGCGATTACATTGACCACCTGCAGGAGCGTGTTCCAAATATTGCATGGATAAAACTGCAAATTTTAGGTATTTATAGCTTGCCATATAAGTATTGTTAGATATATAAAATTTCTTTTTTCATTTGTATCAGTTTCCATCACTAGGCCTAGTGCTCAGCAAGCCTTTCCCAGTGACTATGGTATTAAATGATTTTTAGTGCCCACACACAAGATTTTATTTCAAGAACATTACCACTGTATGGTTTCAGGAGTGCTGTCTTTGTTTTTGCTGTGTTGATTGGTAGTTCATTCTGAGTGGAATCTTCATTGACAACTATAAATGCAAGAAAATATCTTATATATAGCAGGAAGAAGTAAAGAAAAAAACCAATGAATCCCAACATGTTAGATCATCAGGACATAAGTGTATACTGAAAGTATACCACACTGTTTAGTTGTAAGGTACTGGATGTGTAACCAACAGAGGATTGAAGCCTGAATGTTTTTCATAACACTGTTTTTTCAAGTTTCTTATCAGTACATGGTTTTGACCAGAAAATGAGATGCATGTTGCTAAGAGACAAGTAATTTAAAAAAATCTATAAAACTGAATTATTACCAATAAAATGTTAGATTTCTGATAATTCCAGATTTCTAAAATAATGCAGAAAAAAAGTGATAGTGTAAGGCACTTCTCCTGCATCAGTATTTCTTACAAGCTGTGATAAATTCTGCAGTTATACCTAATACATTGCTGTTGTTATCTATAACAAGCTATTAAAAAGGACTTGACAGTTTTATTGTAGTAAGCTAAGACAGAAAACAAGAAGAAAGGTCACAGATTTGGTCATGCAGAAACTTTTAAGTATGAATTGATGTTATTAATCTAATAATTATCATAATTTTACTTCATAAGAATTCTAGTTGTTTCATCAGCAAAAACCTGTCTTAGAGAGGTTTCCTGCCTTTGCTCCTTAGTCTCCTCTCTGGGTGTAACTCTTGTTCCAAGTGCTGTAGCACAGGGGTTTTTGTAAGGTCTGGCTTTCAAGAGCAGTGATGGTATGGAGGTTTTGTTAGGTGTGTATTAACCTATTTGTTGTTTGTGCTCACACTTCTCACAACCTCCTGTGCATTGTCATCTCTTCTGTGTAACTCTAATTCTTTAATTTAAAAGCAGAGTAAATAGATTGATTTAGATATTCCGGTGGAATAATTTGGCCTGACAGAAGATTGAATGTTTTTTCCACACTGAATGTGAGGTTGGTGCCTCAACCAGTTCTGAAAACAATGAAAATTTCATAAATAGGACTGAGCTGTGAAATTGGGATTACACTTGAGACTTCGGCTAATAAGGCTGCTCAACATCTATATTCTCTGTGGATGCAGAGCTATTGCCACATGAAAAGCGGAGTCACTCTGCTGAACATCACAGCTTGGAGAGATCCTGTGGACAGGTTTTTTGCCAGATCTCTGACCCAAAGCTTTCTGGTAAATTGTCATTTGTATATGGCATAAGGAAGAGGAAGCAGTGCCTCATGTTCCTGAGTAATGAAGAGTAAGGATTACCTCATGTTCCTGCAGTTTGCTGACTGATTTACATTCCCTCACAGACACTGAAAATCTAACAGAGGCTTGTTCTTGTTGACATCAACGGACATTTTCAATGTTCTGTGCACAGAAATTGCCTGTTAATATTTTCTCCGATATTTTTACTTACACAGCAATTAGGGAGCAATTAGAAGTTTTTCTAAATAAATTGAACTGCCAGCTCTTCACCGTTCTCGTGGGAAATCAGTGTGTGCTTCAGTAAACAAGTAGATAAATCACGTTTTGGAAGTGGCACGCTTCTGTCATAGAAGGTATTACTTGGAAAGAATACACCACAGTCAACTCTATATGTTTGGCAGATGAGAGGGAGAAGTGCTTTCACTTGTATGAAAGAATACATTGCATGTCTTTTGTTATCTTACGATACTGCGTTAAGGTAACAGCTGCATCTCATTTTATTTTTCCCCCAGTAAAAATAATTATGTGTTGCAAAACGCTGTGTTTCAGGGGGACAATGCTATCATAATTTCTTGAGAATTTTGCATTTTTATCAGAAGAGCCTCTTGTTGCATTTTAATTTTGTGTTTCTTCCAATTAACTAGGAGGCAAGCTGGAGAAAAGGGAATTGCAGGGCAACATGGACAAACAAGATATAGAGGCAGAATGACAAGTACATCATCATTGATATTCTTTAATAGATTTTTTAATAGGGTACTTCTTGATGTGCTGATTGCACACTTCTATTGATTGTTAGATGCTATGTCCCTCATTTTCAAAGGCTGCTAATGGTGACTGTGCTCTGTCCCCATGTATATCACACTAAACAGAAGCAATGACCATCTCCAAATATCTTACCTGCTGTTCCAGTTCACTTTCCACTTGTGCCTTTTAGATAAAAAGCTGCTACAGAAGAAATTAGCTGGTTTAAGGGCAGCATCATGATGCCATTTATTCCCCATTAACTTCTTTGTTGTGATTTTTCTGAATTCCCGTCTGTCTCTTTCTCCATTTTCCTCCTAAGCTTTTCTATGGCTGAATAGTAACTTGAGATGTCCTCTGCTGTGACAGTGGCTGACAAGGGCTAGCTTATCCCTGCCAAAGCATGTGCTAATTTTTTTTTAAATGGACTTTGAACATATTTTATGAATATCACGGTTAACAAAAATGAGCTTAACTACTAGAGGAAAATTGTTGTTTGGATGCTATCAAGTTATTAATCTCTTAAAAGTGAAAAATGGTGTCAGATCTGATGTTCTTCTTTCTTACTTCTCATTTACAATTCGTAGAATCACAGAAAATGCTGAGTTGGAAGGGACCCACGAGGATCAAGTCCAACTCCTGGCCCTGAACAGGTCACCCAAAGAATCACACCATGAGCTTGAAAGTGTTGTCCAAATGCTGTTTGAGCTCTGTCAGGCTTGGTGCTGACCACTTCCCTCGGGAGCCAATTAAGTCAGAGGAACTTAAGCATGGAGCATATAAAGGAAGACGGAAGGAAATCTGTTGATTTCCAATACAAAATAAAAATGTTATGTCACCTCTATATTTTCTTGCAGTACCACATATGTAAAATGCTGCTATTCATAGGGCTATTTCAGAACTTGCTGCCCTTGAAGACTGTTCAGGTGAGAGGGGATCTCGAGGATGCAGTGCAAGACCTAGACTCATTATATTTTGCCATTGCTGTAAAATACATTTGCTCTTTTTAATTTTTAAGGGAAAATAAGGAATGAAACAGAACATTTTCTTCCTTTTCTAATGGTCTGGAGTGGCTACGTATGCGATGTTCTGATGACTGCCAATGAGGTGTTGTGCATGTATTGTAAATTGCATAATTGGATTACACTGTGAACTTGGAGATTTTTTTTAAATAAAGAAGATTGTGAATCCACCTGTATCTGAACACAAACCAGGTACTTCTACAAATGGCTAATTTTATACCTATAAATGTCATTTTCAGAAGACACAGTCTAAATGTGTCATTTGTGCATGTTTGAAAAGTGTACCTGACTCGTACTTTGAGCATTTCCTTGTAACTAATGCAAAGGAGAATGCTTACTGTACTTTTTGGTTGTCAGTAGCACAGTAGATTTTGCAGTTATGTGTTCCTAACAAACTCTTTAGAAGTACCATTGTGGGAGTTCAGTGGCATGTATCTTAAGTCTCAAATGAAATATTTATTTCCTCTTTGACTTTCAGCTTTGCAAGTTCAAGACGGTGTAAAAGACAGATTGGATTCATTTTTCTCTCATTGATTGTTACCACAAGAAGTTTCCAGCTCACGTTAAGCGGGTATTTTCCATGTACATCTTTGTCAGAGATGAAATTATATACTGTGAATTTCTTACAGCTTCAGAATAGGATTACAGCTGAAATGAATTGCAGCAGCCATGTTCAAAAATTCCTCAGAGTACTAATGGTCTGTCCTTCCAAACAAAAATAGTTACATTTTCTCACCCTAAATGGAATGAAAATGTACACAGACAGTGGAACCTTCAGTTTTACTAGAGAATTTCAATATCTAATCATAGAAGACTTTAAATAAATTATATAAAATATGTAATGCAATCAGCCCTTTTGATACATTTTTGCTCTGGTCAGTAAAATATCTGAGCAATCAAGTCAAATGAAGAAAACATGATTGTAATCTTTTTCTTTTTCATTTTTTTAGGGGAATAAATGTTTTAATGGACAAGGCTTATTTTCTGTACATATCTCAAGCAAAGTCCATGTTAAAAGCACACACAATGCACCATCTCACTAAGTAGTCTGTCTATCCTAATTCCTTAGAAAGTGATTGTGCCAAATAGTGTGAATTTCTACAGTTAATAGTATGTTTATATTTCTAAACTCTGATAGAATCCCATCAATGAAAGTATTTGATGCAGAGCAGGCCCAGGTCCTGCTTCTCCTTTTACTCCGTTCTCCAATAAAACCAAAAGCAGTTTAGCAAGCATACATAGTAGTGGAAGACAATAATGCATCTTAAGTCACTGAAAGTCTTAAAATCTGTAGGACTAGGGAAACTAAATTCAGTGTATGTTCCAATAGTGATTTCAGCTTTTATTTGAAAAACTCTTCAGATGCAACATTTCTCAATTTAGCTTTCTTTTTCTTATTCTTTAGCTTTCTGGGGTGGCCAGTACTGCTTACTCCTATGTTGCTGTTACTAACGGCGTTGTTCATTTTTCAAACTGATCTAGCAGAGATCTCCTAGGCTGTGAACTATTTGCCTATGTAGTATTAGGCGCCACTCAAACAATCATTCTGAGTTGTGTGTTCACTTCCAGTGGTTAAAACCTGCGCTGAGTCAGGTGTTTACTGAGCTGGAGCTTCAGTTAGCTGATCTGTGAGTAGATAGGAAAAATTGAATTGAAAAAGAGTTTTTAAAACTAGATGTAGATTCTTCAAATCTTTTACACATCATGAATTTCTATTTACAATAAAGGTTCACAGGTCTTCTTAGAACCTGGTATCATTTGGTTTCAGTGGTATTGAATTTAACTCCGTCAGTAAGAGTATTGTTCGCAATATCAAAATAGCATGAATTCCTCCTTTGTAATTTCCCCCAATTCTCTATGTTCTTGTGCATATTATTTTTTGTTATTTCTTTCTGCCCTGAGAGATCCAGCCAGCATTATCCTTCTCTGACCTTTCATAATTCTAATTGTGTTGCAGCTTCAGCACTGCAGATTGTCTTCCTTGTCCTTTCTCTGACCTTCTTTTTTGTTTTAACTTCACTCCCGCCGGTTCCTCCACTGCTTTACATTGAGCTGCCAAATAATTTTATCACACCTATTAATTTACAACTTCCTCTTTTTTATTTGTTCTGATTGCAATACTGCTCTCCTTTGTTTTGCTGTGAGGTTTTTGGGTTTTTTATTTATTTCTTACTATCCTCAGTACTTGTTGTGTTCTATGCCCAAATGTGTCTGATACCAGTTATGTGTAGAAAATTATAATGGAACTTGTGTCCTACACTGAATTTGGCTGGAATGGTGAGTCAGTAATCTCCTCCCTTCGCGAGTGCTAGATGAATGATCCTATTATTGCTGTAGTTATGTTACCCACTGTAGCCTGTGATTTTTTAAATTATGTTTTTCTTCATGATGCAGCAAATTATTTTCTTCAACGCAATTTCTGATTTTAGGTGTAATAATGGCTGGAGTAATTGCAAGATAAGATGTGTTTTACTGCAGAAATGTCACATGCATTTTAAAATCTGAACAGTTCTCCTAGTAATAATGTAATAACAACAGCACCAAATCAGTATCTGAGCCCCACAGCAGTACCTGAATTAGTGTGGGCCCACACTGTGCCCCAGAGGAGCTTTAAAAGGGAATACTGTGTGCTGAAATTACAGGGTACTTCTATACAACCCAATGCAGACTGCTGCAAGCTCACTCTGAGGTCAGTAGTGTAGGTTCTACCTCTGCGGGCACACCCAGCGAAGGGGGCACAGACTGCAGTAGGCTTGCATCCCACAGGTTCAGAGTGCAGGTGAATGTGGAGCCTGTCAGAATTTTGACAAAACCCGAGACTGTTTCTGCTCCTGGCCCTGTTGCTGTCCTGTGCTTGTGTGATGCTGGAAAAGCCACTTTCACTCAGTGTTACAGCTTCTCTGTCTGTAATATAGTCCCAGGGTAATTTAGCACCATTTTTCAAATATTTTTGTAAAACCTCTTGATAAGAACAAGCAATTTTTACTCTTCTATGCCTCACTTCAGAATGCACTGGGCAGACTTTTGTCTAGCTCTCCATTTTTCTTTGTGCTTGTCGAAGTTCAGGAAGAAGTTTAGCATTGTGTCATATGGCTTTTATGTGCATTACTCTCCATGACTGAGATGCAAGAGAACAAAATAATTTGGGGATGTATTTTGTTTTCTGCAATTCGGTTGCCACTGCCTCATCTAATTCTCAGAGTTTCACAACAAGAATTAAGCTATCAATGCACTAAAAAATATTTCTCACCAGTGAACAGGACACTAGATGTGTGATGAGATTCATTGACAAGAAGGTTTTCAAAAGAACTCTGCAAGGTCCTAATTTTAAAAAAAACAACCTTTGATCCTAATGCTGCTCATGAGTTACTGTCAGTTATCTTTAGTGATGTAATTATTTTATTGTCATCCTCATCCTCATCAACATCATTACTTTCTTCCTTTTCTGTCCCATGAAACTTTATTTCAACCCATGAGTTTTCTCGCTGTTACTCTTCTGATTCTCTCCCCCATCCTGCTGTGGGGGAGTGAGCCAACATTGAGGATTAAACCAGGACACCAACACCATACTCTCTTGCTAAAGACCCGTGGATGGATGTTTAAATACAGAAGGTGTCATCTTCTCGTGTCTCTCCTACTTTTACCTATGAGTGAATGCAGATTCACTTTACAAAATAAGTTCTCAGGAGAGTGAGTAGCACTTTGCCACGTGATGTGCTTTCTTCTTGTGATCTTATTTCCCTTTCCCTTTCTCTGTCATTTTTTAAAAGAAAATGGGTGAGAGGCTTCTTCCATCTTGCTTTAGGACCACAGTGGAGGGAAGGTACACTGTGGAAAGGCATCCTGTGAGGAAGTGTGACTGACACAGTTCATGCACTGTTTTCACAAAGGAGAAGCTGTGAAATGGCATGAGGCATAGGGAGTCTTTGGAGTTGGAAGACATGGTCCAGCCTGGCTACTTAGTTGGATGTTGTGGCCCACAGTGCAAATCTCTTTTATCCATTGTTGCAAAAACTGCATTAATTATGTTACTAAGGTAGATGGCTCTTATCACTGGAGACTTCAAAGTCCTCAGGCCAACAGTTTCTCTTGCAAAGTTTGAGGCGAATCAATAGTGCCCATAGAGCAGCCAATGAAAATACAAAACCTGTTCTGAGGTGTTTGCCTCCTTTTTGTCATCTTTTAAGTGATAAAGCTCAAACTAATAACTAGTCACATTGCTCTTAACAGGGTATTTTGTAGAATTACTGTAGGTAGACTTAGATTCTAAAATAAATTGCTATATGCTTTAAGTTCACTAAAGTATGGATTAATTTTTATTTTTCTGCCATCTAATTTCTGAGAGGATGTTATACTCTTGTCACTTGCAGTAAATAAAAAATGTTGGAAAGGAGTTGATAACTGTAGTGGTTCATTTAATACTGACAAGTGACCCTACAGGGAAACGTGATTTGTATATTATAAATGTCCTAGAAAATCAAGTAATTTCATATTAGACAGGGAAGGCCAAATTTAATTACATATACTTGGCATTAAAGAATATGCTGTACAGTAGGGGTGTATTTCTATGAAATTGTGTAAAAAGGAATGTCCAATAACTATAAATTTTGTGTTGAGAGTAAATTATTTTTCTGTCTGATTAGGAGTGAGAGAAAGGATATATGAAAAAAATATTTGTGAGAAGGACACGGAAGATTTTTACATTAAGAAAATGGAGTTATTGTTTTAGATCCTGTTAATATTCACCAAAAAATAATATGTGACCCTGCAGAAATTATAATAATACTGCTACATAGGAAGGATTTTATGGATTTAAAGGGTTTATTTCTTCCTTTCTTCCCTACATTATAAAGAAAAACTCTTGCTTTAAAATTGATTGTGTTTCTCTAACACGCAGTTGAAACTCATGAAGCAACATCCAAGATTATTTTAGCCTATTAGGTTTTCATTCTGACTTGCATAATTAAATAATGATATCTGGTAGAAAGACTTTCTCATCTTGCAGTCTATAAAGAGACTACATTAGGTACAGTGGAACTCATGTGGAAAACCCCAAAGGGGAACTGAGATTAGCTGAGTTGGTTAGAGCATGATGTTAATAACACCAAGGTCATGGGTTTCATCCCTGTATGGGCCATTCACTTAAGAGCTGGACTCAGTGATCCTTGTGGGTCCCTTCCAACTCAGAATATTCTGTGACTCTCATTAAGACTGAATTATTTAGTCCCGTTCTGGTGGTTTCTACTGCAGATGAGTTATTTGAAATGGAAACTCCTTCCTTTTCCTCAAGTGTCATGCTCAGCTTAGAGGTTAACAGATGAGAGACCGAAGCTTGCTGAATATCTCTGTTCTTGTTCATATGCGTCAGGCCTCCTCACAGGAGCAAGTCCAGCAGGATCTGACCTGCCACTTCTTCCACATTCGCTAGATTTTACTTGTTTCTTAAAGCGCTCATTTTCTTCATCCAAAAAGGTGTGACTTGTTTCTAAAACCAGTGAATTAAAAAAAAAATGCCACTATAAAAGCTTACGTAGCTTGGTTAAGTTTTACTTGCTCTGGCATCCAGCATAGTTTTAAACTTCGTTCACCTTGCAAAATCACCACAAGGTTCCAGTGATCGCTGCTGCTGCTTCCTCTGTGTCACGTCCTAGGCAGATACGAAGTTTGCTTTCTTTCTCTCGCAAAAATGTGAGGAAGTTCATTTCAAGTTGCATCTGTTAGAGCAGAGCAAGTGGTGTGAGAGAGCAGACATAGACAAGGAACATAAGAACTAGTTTTGCTGTTTCAGATCTTTCCATAAGGAAAAATAATAGTTGTCCGGAGATGAAGTTCATAAGAAAGGGTGAAAGCTGGTATTAAAAAGATGGATAAAAAAAGCTGTTTCCAAATGACTTGAAATCTTCCCAGGGGTTTTGGCCCAGACAGGTGATATTCTGGTCATTACACTCCCTGTGTATTTCATAGTGAATTAAAAAGTCCTGCCTTTGTTTATTCGGAAGAGTTGTTTGAGTAACTCCTGAAAGTTGTCCTGCCTTTGTTTATTCGGAAAAGAAGAGTTGTTCGAGTAACTCCTCAAAGTTGTCCTGCCAGATACTGGGGAAGACTGGCAGGCAGGCGGGAAGGCAGGCAGGCAGGATGGAAGGCTTTTCCATTGCCTGTAGACTCTGACATCACTCAGACCTCTGCCTTCTAATAGGATAGAAAATCCTCAGTGCGGTTTCTTGGGTGACTTTATTATCATGTACTGTATATTCATCATATAGCTAGAGAGGAAATTCAGACCTCATCAGGGTTGCTTAAATACAGGTCACTGGAGAATGCAAATGGGGACTGAGTTCAGAATTCATTTTATAATGTGTGTATGGAAATTCTGCTACACTGCTGGGAATTAGAGGACAAAAATGACGGTGGGGTGAAATGCTCTATATCAGGTGAAATATAGACAAGTGACCTGCTCTCATTAAAGATCAGCTCCAGCTGACCTTCAGTGGGATCTAGGTGCTTCTGCCACTTCCCTCAGCTTTGGAAGTCTAACACCTAATTTCTTTTGTCACTGTAAAAATATAAAATCTGTCTGTCAAACGAAAATGAGAACAGTCTAATGATTGCCTGTATCCTCTACAAAGTGTGTTAAATTGTCGATGTAGACCATATAATAAGACACTATGTCATTCATAGATTTTGTTAGTCTATGATAGTCTTTTTTAGCTAAAAAGTCAGAACACCTTACTGGGGAAATAAGTAAGGTGTAAGTATAATCCTCACACTCATCTAAACTAAAGTTTATTTAGGTCCTTCATTTTTTCATTCAAGTTTGTCTTATTGATGAGTGCAGAATCAGTCCACCATAGCATTCATCTCTCTATATATAGTGTTTGTTGTAAGTGTGTAAAATTAATGAAGTTACTTATTTTGCAAATATTCTTGGATAAAAAGCAAAACTTTGCCAAAATCTTCTAAATCTCACAAAACTAATGAATTTTATTGCTGTCTTCTGAATCGGTGAGGACAGCTACACACCAGAAGACCTCAAGCAAAAGTGTAAGAGACTCCACATTCCCAGCCAAAGACCTGTGTAAGTCTATTAAATAATTATTTAGATATCAGGTGTTAATGGTGAATAAGATTCGCTTTCAGAGCACTCTCCTTACTGGGTATTTTCAATAAGCTGTTTGTCTGATTAGTTAAATTCTGCTTGATTTCTAAAGATAAAGAGTGGAACTGGACTATAATAAACACATTAGAAATTGACATTATAACATGTTGAAAAAGGTCTGAAATTGTTGTTCATAACTAATTATAGCCCTTGTATTATTTTTGTCTTTTAAACATACCTTTGCAGTCATCCAAAACTGCTCACTGTGCCCTTCTGAAAATTTCCAGTATTTTAATATTAAAATACTACTTTTTTATTTCTTGTTACATGAAGGCCTAAATATAATGAGAAAAGAGTCAAAAAAAGTCAAAACTGAGGAAATCAGTGAATGACGGCAGCCAGCTTTGTGATTCCTCCTGCTAAAGGCATTGTTTTATTCTAAAACTGAATCAAAGCAGAAAGGGCTCACTTTCAATGCGAGATTCATGAGGGAGCTGCCCAGGGGGGGACACTGCAAGGCCAGAGTTCAGGTCAGCAAAAGACAAATGAAGGCCTTATGAAACATGACATCTCCAAGCCATTGCCTTTGAGGTTACTTCCCCAAAGCATAACTGAGAATAGTGCCAAAGTTCCTAACATTCTCCTGGTTTGCATTACTACAGTATAGAAGGATCTCTTATGTAGGCAGGCACATTGTCAGCTTATAGCTACTTATTAGGGCAGCTCTAGCATGAATATGGAGAAGAACCTGAATTCTTATATTAGAAAAAAATGGTGATAATAATGAGCAAAACCAAAGATTTTGGAAGCCTTTCCTCCTGCCCTTGGAGGAAAATAGCTACAGCAGCTGGTTGAGACTTCTTGTTTCAGTTTTCCTATGTTTAGAAACATGATCTCTTATTTGCAGTCACCTTGTTCTGAATTTCTCTGGCAGGAGTTCACACACACATTACTGTGGGTCATGACTGATAACAGCAGTATTATGGACTTGTAGCAATCAACTTTTTTTCTTGCCCCTGCTTCAAGCTGTTCTTTTCATTACTTTTCTCCTTCTCTATTTGCAAGTGAATGGTTCATATAAACCTCCATCCATTTTCTGAGTGAATCCTGTCTAAGAGAAACAAAAAGCCTGATGCTTTTCTGCTCACCTGCAATCTCTTCCCAGCTAGCCTCTTGAAGCACAAGGTTGTGTTTTGGTTTCTCTCAGCTTCATGCTGTTTCCAAGATTTAGTTGAATAAAAACTGACCTGCAGAGTAGGTATCAGAATAGTCAATAGGTGCTTAGCTAAAAGGAAGCGATCTTGTTCTGGGAAAAGTCCAGCAAATCACTCTTAACTTTATCTTGAATTGAGTTTCCTGAGAATGAGGTTTGGGTTTTTGCAATCAAATGTTAAGACGTGCTTCATAACTTTTTTTCCTGAATTCTTTCTAGCTTTCATGTCTTTCCCAAGGTGTGAATTCCAACCACAGATAATATGTTATAAGAAGAAGACTATCAGTATCATAAAGAGATGAAATGGCTTTTCCTTTCAATTTTCTGCTGTTCATCATCCCTTAATGCATTAGAAATGTTTGCTGAAATCATGATCTGATGATGGCACTTTTAAAAAGTGTTAGATGAGAAGCCATATTTATCAGTTCTGCTATGAAAGAGGATGATGAATGCGCAGAGACACGTGGTCAGTGGGAGGCCAGAAAGCAGGGATTTCAGGTCCTTCCAAGAAAGAATTAGAGAGAGTATATCAGATTAATTGCAGGTGGAGTACATAGATTCTCCACTTTCCATATCTCTAGTGTTTTATTTTTCCTTTTCTCCCTCATCATTAAGAGGATAAAGTGGGCTGTGTTTCATTGCTAGGAACCTTACAATGCTCCACAGTGATAAGAGATATTTTATCTCCATCTATTTCCATCATGGGGTCCACTCACTAAGTTTATGGCTCTATTGAGCATGGGAATGGGGAAGAGATTTCCTCAGTTAAATACTTGCCATCTTAAATATAAAGAGGATGCAGATGATGGGGAGAAATAAACGAAGAAATAAATTTCTGTCTTCATAAGTTGCTTTTGTTTGTTTTGCTTGTAAGATACCTGGGAAGGAGCAAAGGCACACAATAACCTGAAGACAGACAGACGCAGTCCATGATTTTAGTCTGGAAGTACTCTGCATTCCAGAGAGATGTCCGTTTCTCTTCCAGTGTTTCCAAGAGTTATAGAGACCAAAATCACTTGAAAGATACTTCCTTTGTTTTGGAATTACAGTACCTGTCCCTCTTGCCTCAGAGAATTAAAATTCCCACATTGCTTTCAGAAACCTAAAAAAATACTTAAGGTTTGATGTTAACATGTAGCCTTTGTAAAGCACAGATGACACTATTGAGAAGCTGCATTCTACCACAGTGCTCAGTTCATCTGGGCTCTCTACTGGTGTTAACTGATTTGCAAGGTGCCATGAGCTTTTTGTTTCACTTTTTGTTGTTCTTAAGCTACACTGCAGGATTTCCATTTATCCCAATGTCTCTGCTATACCATGTATATACCTCTTTATTAAAATATTCTGCACAAAAGTCATCCATGGGACAATTGATTTCAGATGAGAGAGAACTGCAACGTAAAAATCCCGATTCTCTGACATGGGTGAAGTTCAGGTGTTTGATTGGTCCACTCCTATCTTGATGGAGCTTGCCATTGATTCTTGCTTTATGTGTCTTAACATGGCTGGCACTGAAGTACTTGGACTTTCTTGGTGACGATTGCACTGTAAAATGTAAGGAAACTCTAAAATTAAATGGGCGCATATAATCATCCACTGCCGTAGATGGGTATGTGCTATGTGTCTCCGGGACAGCTCAAGTTGCAGCTGAGTTCACACCCTGCTTTTTCCTCTCAGTAAAGCACTAAATTTGTCTCTAACCTCTGTACTGCTGGTTATCTTTGTTGAGTCTGCAGGAACTTCATGGTTTTGAGACCTCTACTTGTCTGCCACATTTAGTTGAAATTGGCCAACATGTTCACAATTCTATTGTGACAAGATAAACAGACAGATATTGTAACAATATTAACCTTATTTTCATTGGAAAGGAGGCTAGAAAGAACTGTAGAAAACCAGAATTGGTACACTTCACCTTTCCTTCTCAAAATGGCCAAGTTTTTATTGTACCTATGAGAAACTTTCTCTTTAAAACTAACCCAGGTCATCAGATTCTGAAGAATTTTACAGGATGTCCTATTTTAAAACTGAAAACGAAAACTGGGTTAAAGCAAGAAGTGGATTTCCATCTAATCTTCTCTGATTAAATTGTCCAATAAAAGCTGGCCCGGAAATTTATTTTGTAATTTATGTCATACATGACTAAATTTGTGGGTTTGGATCCTGAGTCCTTTGTCCTTGCTGTGAAGATAACCACAGCACTTCCTGTGACTGTATGATTTCCTGTGGGTGGATTATATTGACTGACTCACTCTAGCTCACTCTATTATTTTTGATTTTTTTCTCTTTTGTGACACATTCACAAAGCACAATACAGCACAAAATGCTCATTTTCTCCAAACAAAACAGAAAAACTAATTGGTGTTCCAGCATAGCTTGTCTTGTAGTCTGATACACTGATATGCATGGACTTATGAAACATGTTACTTTTCAGTATCAGGAGTGAACTGGACTTGTGTCTGACGGAAAAGTGTCATTGAATGCCAGGGGTTTTTTCCTTCACTTAGTCTTTTTATGGCTTAAGACATAATGGCCCTTTCCTGCTTCAGTCTTAGATTAAAATTTTGGCTTTTGCTCGTTAATACAAAGCTATACATTTATGCATGTTATGATTTTGTTGTAAGATGAGGATTTATGAGTTTTAGAAGTCAAGTGTATCCCTTGGCAATTCCCTTTTCATTCTGCCATGCATATTTAACTCGGCATTAGAAATAGATTTTTTCAAATTTTGCTTTGCATCCAGGAGAATTTCCTGATTTTATTATCTTTATTTCTGTTTTCACTTCTGCTATTCTTTTTTGCTTGGTTTTATTATGTTTTCAGATGCTAAGGCACTCTTGCAATTTTTGTTTAAGAAATCATTCTTTTAAAACCATGCACAAGCAAGATATCAAAAAGAAGGATTTAAAAAATGTTGCTTGAAATAGACGTCTTTGACTATGTACCCCAAAATTCCAAGAATTAGTAATAAAATTGGGTGTGTCTAATCCTGGTTAAGATACACTCAGGGGAGTGAAGCAGAGAAGACTAAACTGCATTTTGGTGGCTGCTGCTGGTAATAGACCAGATAGTTAGGGCTCAATTTTCATTTCCAACCTTTTCCTTAGCATTCCACCTTCTTTGGCACCAGCACTGATTCCACTGAGATCATGTAAACTTTGTCAGAAGTGGACCTCTAAACTGCATCAGATGTGATATTTACACTGAACTGCCAGGGTAAATCTCATCTTGAGGAGATTAGTGGGAAGCCCAAGCTCCTATTTTTTAATGAAAAAGTTTGACATTCTGGAAACAACAGAATGTGATTTTTTCCGTGCCATTGCCATTCCTGAACATGCTAAGTTCTACAATATACTGTAATTCATGTTGATTTGTATATTTATGAATTCATTTCATATTCAGTGGTCAGTATTTTAATGAGGTAAATAATGAAATGTGTTTTCTTCTTGCAATGCCGCCTTTTCACACAGTGCGTACACGGATGAAGGTAATTTCATTTGCAGCTTAGCCCATCTGACACGGTTGCCTTCAAAGATGTAATATTCTCCTTATGCAACAGTAACAACAACCATCCTTGATCTGAGCTCTGAGAGGGAAGTTATGTCTGTAACTCAGCTTGCTTGTATAATCCTCGGATCTTTGTCTCCCCTGTGATTTTTAGACCTATTCTTCTTGTCCTTGCTTTCAACAGATTCTTGAAAGACCATTTTCTTTGGCAGTCCCTGTCTCTCCTGTGTAACTAAGAATATTAACTTCTTTTTTCTTAATTATGCTAGCAAAGTCTCTTGCGATACAGTCTCTTCCCAAAAGATTATACTTGATATCTCTTATCAAATAATTTCTAGGTAATACCAATGTAATATATTGTAATAATATTCCCTTTTAGTTTCTTCTTGTCTCCCAGAAAAGAGACTGCTTCAAAACACATTTTTTACAGATATATATAGATGCTGGTTTTATGCATAATTATCTCCTTTGAAACTGACTCTTTGGAGAAAAATATGGGCAATGGAAATCATAAGAGGAGAAAACAGGCTTCATTTCAGTCATTACCCCTACCCTGCATTCTAGAGTATAAATGTCAAAGTGGTGTCAGCAAGAACAAAGAGTCTCTTGGAGATTCCGACCAGCACAGCACAAACTCATCACACTGGAGAATGAAACCCAGTGACTTTTAGCACTTTACTTTTCCCCCACCTTGTTGGAGGAGAAAGATAAACAGAGAACTTCTGCTTCTACTCTCAGAGCTGTTGCCAGCTTTGATTTACTTGTAGTGCTAACGGTTTCCCTCTCTTCCAGAATCAATGGCACCTGATTGACTTATGACAGCTGGTCTCATTCTGACAAGAAGTAAATTACCTGAGTAAATTACTAACTATGTCTTTGCTTTTTCTATGGCCAGAATATACCCTCCCATGAGTGTTTAAAGTTGGAAGGCAAGGGAATTTGTGATCCTGGCTGGATTTTTAAAATCTCAAAATAGTCAGATAATTCATAACAGTCTTGTTAACAACAAAACACTTCTTTTCTGTTGGAAATTGAATTCCATTCAGGAAGTTGTTTAGATAAAAATAAAATTTTCTTTCCCATTTTACAGAAACCTGTGCACATAAATAAAATCTTATTATTTTTTTCAGGTCATGTCTGTCAGAAGATTTATGCTCGTTATTATAAAATCACAGCTTTAATTTTCAACATGCTTTTTTTATATATAGTAGTTTTGTGATTAAAAGCCCTTGATGGATTCTTTTTTGCTCTGAATTTATACAAGTATCTTTTTAATACAGGCAAACCCTTGGTGTTTGCAAGAGCCTGAAACAATGAGTTTCATCACTTAATTACATGCTCTCTGATATAGTACCTTCTTTTGTGCGTATTTAGCTCATCTTTTATTTGATACTCTATAGTTCTCACATTACAAGCATGAGCAAACAGTTATTGCCTATTCAGTTTTTCCTGTCGCTGCTTATTTACAGATCTGTTATCTCTTTCTTTGGGCTTCTGTTTTCCACATGCTGACTCCGAATCTAGCTACCTGCTCTTTATATGGAAATCATTCTTTATCCACGATAGACTTCTCTGTGCCTCCCACAGTTGTACTATATATATTTTCATTATTGAGGAGAACTACTGCACACATTAATCACAGTAAGAGGGCACCATGGATTTGTTCATGGGTGTGTTATCTGACTCTTGCCCTGCTAATGTCTAACATGCATTTTAATTTGTGGATCAATACTGAGCACTGAGTTCATGTTTTGATAGGACTGTGTGTTACAACTCCAACTTTTTTTTTTCCCTGAATAGGACTAAGCTGTTCAGGACTCATTTGGGACTGCTCATTATAAACATGAAGTTAAGACTGGGCTGTGTTTACCATGTACACCACTTTTACCTGCAAATTATTTTACTGGACATGGGAAGATTCAGTCATCCACTATCATGAAATCCCTCTGCAAAATTTTTGCAGTCAGTTTTCATCTCTACTACCCCAAGCAGCTTACTGTCTTCAGCCACTTTGGGCACATCACTGTTCCCTTCTCTTTTCTAAGTCCCTGATAAACATTATACACAACTTAGGGGGCACAGGCTTAAGCTCTGCCAGGGGAAATTTAGGCTGGATATTAGAAAGAAATTCTTTACAGAGAGAGTGGTCAGGCATTGGAATGGCCTGCCCAGGGAGGTGGTGGATTCACCGTCCCTGGAGGTTTTTAAACTGAGATTGGACATGGCACTTAGTGCCATGATCTAGTAAACAGACTGGAGTTGGACCAAGGGTTGGACTTGATGATCTCTGAGGTCTTTTCCAACCCAATCAATTCTATGATTCTATGATAGGTTAAAGTACAAATCCACATCTGTATCTACTGATAGCTTTCCTCCACTGGGAAAACTGATCTATTCCTGATATCTCTTCCTGTGTTTTAATTGGCATTAGTGTTTAATTTAATAACCAAATTTAACAATATTAATCCATGAGAAGATTTTTTATCAGAGGATTATGTTAATTATTTTTGGAAGACTTTCATTGGGGAACTTGTCAAAAGCTTTCTGGAAACTCAAGACAAACAACCAGACCTGTACTGTGGCTAGGTTTTCTTTCAAAGATAGGTTTATGATAAAAGACTTATGTGTTGACTCTTACTTGATAAAGCACATTTATTGATGTCTTTACCAAATCTGCTCCTTTTATAATTCATACTAGTTTGCCTACTGCATACATTAGGCTGGTCTATAAACTCCCCAAAATTTTTCTGTAAGACCTGATGTGAATTCTGCCAATTTCAATCCTTCTAATATTAGCGCAGTTTTAAGCAAGAGGCACCAAACCGTAGTTAGCAGTTCAGCTGTTTCGTTTCTGTTGACCTTTAGAACATACCATCTTTTAGATGAGAATTTTCTGCTCTTGGCAAATCAGTGATTGAACCCTCTCCTACCAACATGTCAGATGTTTCAAGCAGAGAGATCCTGTGGCACACCATGTACATGTGCATAAAAGGGACAGGATTATAGCATAGGAACTTCCCTTAACTCCTCCATGGTGAACCCAGAGGCAAAGTACCCATTTAATTACCTGCCATGGCCTTATTTTGTTTGAAATAATCTTTTACATCTGCATCAATTATTGGCCCCACAGACACTGTAAGATTCTCATTCCTGATATATTTGGAAAAGGGTTTATTATTTGTTTTTATGTCTTTCATACATTTTTCCCAAGAACATATTTTGCCTTGCTATATTGCATTTTACATACGGTTTCCAAAGTTTATTTTTCTCTGTTTTCCATTTTACTGTAACATGCTTTTTGAAAGGTTTCTTTTGCCTTGTAATAGTCTTCACTGTAATAGCGTTAATGTGTTGCCTAAAAATATTATCTTTGTTTAAATGTCACACAGCAGTAGAATGTCATCATCATCATCATCATAGCAGTTAAATGGAATCTTTCATTGTTGGGCTTTCCACCTTTGCAGCCTCCGTAATTTCCTTTAACACGGCACAGATGGAATTGTCTTTCTGGTTAGAAAATCTATGCCTTCTTCTGATGCAATTCTGCCTCCTCAGCATTCCTTTTGAGTTTTGATGAGTTCTGGTCCAGGCTTAATCTGAGGATACAAAGCTTCTATTGACAGAGGAAATGTCACCTCAAATATCATACTTTTTCACATCCATTCTCAGTCCCCCTTGTCTTTCCTTTAAATACTCTGCAAAAACTTGCCTAATTTTCACTGTTAGCAATGTGTCATTTTAGTTTAAGCGAAGACCATCTTTCCTGAAGGAGGTACAAAAGATTCCCCTGTACTCACTGAATCTTGGTTCTTCCTCCTTACACCATTTCGCCATCCAGACATCATGTCTCTCCAGAACTGTACATGATTGTGGAAAACCATTTGTAAAATAATAGTATTGTCCCTTTAGCTCCTTTTTAAAAGTTCTGGGCCATCTCCAGATTTCCTAAAAGCCAATCTAGATACCTTGTACCTGGATCACTGTATACTTTACCTGAACTACAGGAATTTTCTGGCTCACACCTTTACCAATGTGGTAGAACTCCTATGCCGAAGATAACCTAACAAGGCTGCTTTCCTCAGTAAGCCATTATCTGCTTTTAATTAGTTAAGGATGGTTAAGTTTGCTGTCGCAATGTCTGGTATCTTTGTGCAAAATTCCCAAAACAGTTCTGCACGTCAGGGTTTAGCCAGCTGCTTGAAATGTGTAGATGTGTCTTGAACTGTGGATGAAGGGCTCTAAGATGCTTTTGATGAAATATTGATGAAATTTGCTGAGTTGTATCTGCTGTTTCTCTAGGCTTGGGAAGGAGAACAGGGACTGAAGCAACGTTGCTACTCAGAGAAATTAAAGACAAGTCCTGAATTACTCGGTAAACCAGCACTTCCACTTTAGCCAAAAGCCTTCCTTGTTAGAGGGAACATAGTGAGTTAGTAAGTGAAAAATCCGTGTTATTGATAGACTAGTATTCTATAACACACAAGAGTTTTGATAAATCTTATTGAAAACACCGTTTTGTTTTCTTTTTTTTTCGGTTAGCTGGTTGGAAAACTGAGTCTAACTTATGAAAACTTGAAGTAGATTGGTTGACATTGTAACATGTTATAATCGAAGCTAAACATGCTATCTCCCACTAGCTAAATCCTGCTTTTGCCTGAGCAAAAGTTTCACCAGCTCCTGATAGCTCCACTTCTGCTAGTCTGTGAAAGGCAGAGTTAAATGGCAGAGGTTATGTTGGGCAACAGACTATTATGCTCCTTGTCTGTCATCTCACCACTTGCTAATTTATTAAACATTTCTGCTAAGAGCCAGCCTGTATTTCCCATTTCATGACCTCTCTGCAAGCTTTCTTTCTTACTACTGTAAATTTTAACATAGCTGCTCTCCTTGCTTTATCTCTCTTAATGAGAACATCTTTTAAATACACACTTTGTCTCCTTCTGTCATCTTTTTCTTCCAGGCTGCTTAGAGAAACACCAATTAATGATTTGTTTTCTTCCACCATCTGATTCTGTTTTCCTCCTGGCCTTTTGCAGTTCTCTGGCATCATCACCTGAGTCTCCGTTCCCTATTCTGAAGGGCGCAACAAAATTTAGTTTTTCTGATAAATCAAGGAAATTTAAAGAAGTTGAACACAGGTCCCTACTCTTAACAGGGAGGAATTGTAGGAATGAAGATGAATAGCAGCAGCAACAATATAGAAGGATTTGTTTTCTTCAGTAGTCAGAAAGCAAATCTCAACAGTACTATGTGATGAAAGCCCCAGATCTCACCCTGCCCTGCACTGACCAGACTGCTATAAATAAGACACGAGAAGGTGCTTTGCACACTTGGAGCACAGTGGCAGGTGTTTGTTAGGTGCCACATACCGTGGAAAATGCAGACAGAATGCAGTGAGTGGCAGTGACTGGCATTTTGCAGTAAGTGCCATAAAAAAGGGATGAATAATTTGAGTTCACTGAGCCTAAAGATAAAGGTGATAGCTGGGTATAGCAGCAGGCATACTATCAGTCTTCTTGGTGGTGTCTTAAAGAAGAAAAGAAAAAAAAAAAGGAAGACGTAAATCAGACACGGAAGGGAAGTGGCGTCGTCATCAGGGGAGGCTGCAGATTCTCCTCTTCTGGTGACTCAAAAGAACATATTACACAAATGTCTCTCAGGGATAGTGTAGGTATATTGATCCTGCTTCCGCCAAAAGCATAAACTGGATGAGCTTTTTCCTTCTTCTTTTACAGTTTTTGCTCTCCCTGTCCTTTGTTAGGCTGCCTTATTCTCTGCTTCTGACTGTCCTGCCTTTCCTGCCAGATTAGCCAGTCATTAATGCTAACCCAGTTCTTTCTTGCAGGATGCTGTAACCCTAGCCTCTGAGAACACTAGTATGGATTTGAGCAAGCAAGTGATGTGTACACCTTGAAAGCTTCTCTGCTGGTAATAGTACAAGTGTTATAAACTGATAAGGATAGCTCTGTGAGGTGAGTAATGTTGCTTTTTAAGAAGCTGCGGTGTCTCCAGAAAATTGTCCTTCCCTGAACTCTCAGAAATGAAGTGCTGCAGACTTCTCCCTTTACATCTGTCTACAGCACAGCAGTGCAGCATGGTTGTCTTTTCCTTACGCTGATCCGCTCCTGAGCTCAAATAAGCCAGCTCTGATTTTAGAGGTTCAGGACTACAAGTAAACCTAGGCAACAGCAGAGAAGACCTCACTGTGTTCCTGAAGCATGGGCCAGCATGCAGCAATATATTGTCGGTTTGTGGATGGTACTAAACACCTGAGAAAAATGCCTAGTTTTATTAATTCTTGTGATTTGTGACTCTCTGCTCTTGGTGCAAGTATGCCAGCGTGCCTTGTGCCTCCAACTGACATGGTGTTTGCCCAGGACTTTCACTCACAAGTTACACCTCAAATATTTGAAATAATGAGAGAAATGATAACTGTAATAGTCAATGTCTCCAAAATGCAGGAGCCAGTCATGGTTGTCTCCTATGCTCTGGCTGTCCACAGGCTGATCTGCTTCTCAGGGTTCTGCAACAGGAATAAATACCTCAGAGGTCATAAAAATATGAATTATCAAGTGAACATAATATTGGCAAGGCACTGAGGCCATTGCCAGAAACTATTCCCAGTAAATGATGTAAGGTTTTAACAAAAGAAAGAGCTGCATATTTCAGCCAGATACCACCAAAAATATTGTATTAAACACTGCAGTCCTGAAGTACAGCAAATTGGACATTTTTGCCGGCATTTTTGCTATTAATGATATTCCCAGCAATGAGAAAGCATTTGAGGTAGTAAATTTGCTTACCTTGCTTGGTTTGGTTTGTTTGGGGGTGGGGCGTTTTTTAGTTTTGTTTTTTTTTGTATTGGGGGGTGCTGTTTTTTGGTCTGGGGTTTTTTTTTAAGTCAATTAAAAAAACTACACAGGCTAAGACAGAGGTAAAAGAAGACAGCTTGACAGTTTAACAAAGCAATGTGGAAGAGGAAAGGGAAAGATTACAAACAGAACTGTAGGTTTCTGTAAAGAATTTGGTTTATGGCGTTACAAGGATCAAAACTCTTGAATCTGGAAACTGGTAGTTAAGAAAACTTAGGGCGCCTAAGGGATCTGATAAAGAATAGCCTGAATGTGCCTGCCTCATTATAGTTAGTTGGGACCAACAAAGTTTTTATTTGTACCAAAAAAAAATCATGGTTTTCTCACTGCATCCTTTCATACTTGCCTTCCTCTCTCGCTCCCTCTCCAAACCTACTCAATTCTGAGGTATGCTAGTGGGTTACCAAGAGTGTTTTATAAGGTTTTTTGCAAGCTCTGCCTTTAACAACTTCCTGCCAATTCTTACCGGGTTGTGTAAACCCCTGTGTCCTCTGACTACCTCTCATAATTTGGATTACTCCCTTGAGTTGCTGGCTGTGCTGAGTCCTGCAGGGATTCATGGCTTCTCGCTGTATGAGTGTATTCCTGACTTTTCCTACATTTGTTTCTCTTTCAACCTTGAGCTCTTCCCCCAGGAGTAATTCCACATTACTGCATTTTATTCCATTTGCTATCCCTGTATCCATGCTATCAATGTAAGCTTCCGTGAAAGGCTGTCTAACATGTGACTCATCAATGTTGTATTTTAAGATATCACTTATAAACTTTGGGGACCATATTAGATGTCACTAGGTAAACATGGAGTTGACCTAAAGATGAAATGGGTTCATAGTGTTGTGGGGATTGGATTAGAATTTGTTAGGTAAAAAATTGTATACAATAAACCCCCAAATATATGATTCACAGAGGTTACCAAATAAGAGTGAAACTGAGCAGTATACTGTATTAGAATATGTATTAGTACAAAGTATTTTTCTGCAAAAACATGCAAAAATAGTTTTCTCTGAAAAAACTGAACTGTTCCCAGCTGCTCTCAGCTCTCTAGGATATTACCTCAAGCTGCACCAGGGGAGGCTCATGTTGGATGTTGGGAGGAATTTCTTCAGAGATGGGGGGATTAAACATTGGAATGGACTGCCCAGAGAGGTGGTGGAGTCACCATCCCTGGAGGTGTTTAAGGAAAGACTGGACATGGCAGTTAGTGCCGTGGTCTGGTTGACAATGTGGTCATTAGTCAAAGGTTGGACTTGATATCTCAGAGGTCTTTTAGAACCTAATTGATTCTGTGATAGCTCTCTTACAGAAATTCAATTACACCAGGTATTCAAATCAACAATGTCTACATTCACCTAAAAAATATTTAAAAAAAAACCTTTATATTTGATCTAGATACTATTAATAGACTGCCATCTCTTAAATAAAATGCTTCTGAACTGTTCATAAAGACTAAAAGTAATCAAAAGTCTATGAAAGTGTATCATAACATTGCAGAAAGAGGAACTACTAAAACTGTAACTCTTGTGCTGCTTGGCAATACTGATGTTTCTCAAGGCTGGGCCAAAAGCCCATTTCCCTACAAGTGGTCCCACTGAAGCCCAACAAGATTTTTTGTAAGAAGGGACATCATTATTTTTTCTTCCATAAAATTACTATAGACAGGCAAAAGACACACTCAGACATACAATTTACTGATAATGATGTTTCATTGCTTACTGTGGCTTGTGACCTATTAATGATCACTACAAATTATTTTAACATTGTAGAGATAAGATTATATTGCAAATTCCTTTTTAATACCATACCCACCATTCAAGAGTTCTGTGTTTCAGTGTCAGTGGATTGCAATACCTGAAAATGAAATCTGATGTGTTTCTTTCATCAAAGTATTTTGTCAGTGGGCAAAACCATTAACCAACCAACACAGCTAAAGAGGTGATTCCTTTCACCAGGCGTAGAAGGACCTGTTTAGAACTGCCCAACAAATGGACACAGCAGTAGAACAAGCTTGACTTACCCTTTTCCTTGCTAATCTACAAAACAAGTGGACTGAGAAAACATACCTTATTCCTGAATTCATACAAGATAAATGGACACTTATCAGCTCCTCTACACAAGCAAATGAAAGACTTTGTTCAGCTAAACAGAGTAGAAATAATAAGGTCTGCAAAGAAATGTCACGCTGTTCTTGAGCTCACTTCCTCTTTTGAACATGTTACACTTGGGGCAACGTCTGCCTGCTACACTAAATTATCCAAGTAATGCGCTCTCTAACGAAAAACAGGTAGAGTTTTTTCCAGTGAATTGTGAGACTCTTCTTAAACAAGTCATTATTTCATGTGTTGTCTCTTCAAAGAACCCAGTTCACAAGTTAGGAACATTCCTTACTTCCATCAGACACTCCGTAGAGAAGTAGTCTTCCACTTTTTTTTCGGCTACACTCAAGAAACTTATGTCAAATTAGTGATGTTTGCTGTCAGTGACCTTCTGAGTCCATCTGTGGAGATGGAGTGAATCACCTGTTTCAGGGGGAAAAGCAGAATCTGGAACAGCAGCTAAGGAATAAGTTAATAAAACTTAAGACAGGGAGAGTGAAAACGATCTGGAGATCTGAAAAACTGGAACAGAGAGCGTAAGAGTGGTAAGAAGGTTTACTGCCCCCGTCTGACCTCCAGAACTGCCTCTTATATGAATATTGCACAATGAGAAAATAGTTCCTTCTGAAAGCTTGTGTTTTGGCTATTTTTGATATCCAGACAGAGAACAGCATCCTGGTAGTTCTACTTTAGGTTCCCAAGACAGCAGAGCTTAGCATTAGAATCAAGATTAAAGCAAGGTGGATGCAAGGCACAGTTGAGAATCAAGGACATAATTGTCAAAGGACAGCTGAGGATCTGACGCAAGGTTAAGCTGATCTCAAATGACAATTAACACCCCAATGGCTCTGGCAGCTGAGAATATGGAATCCCTGCAGAGGAGCCACAGATGTAAAGAAATGCAAGTACCACGGAGGGAAGCTCAAGTGGACTTTATTATAGCTATTAGAATGTACAGGGACATTAGTGCACTCGTTCTTATTTCATTTCTCAGATTCAACATAGGAGCAGTCAGACACTGAAGTACTTTGTGCACATTTAGAATGTGCAATGTGGGACATCTTTAAATAATTTTCAGAAAGATTTTTGAAGAACAATGTAGTCAAAACCAGTCTAAGTAATTTCTTCATATATTGCTTGGTATCTCAAGGAAATGCTGCGGATACCAAAAAACTTTAATATAAGAAGTGGTTAAGAAGTGATAACAGGGTGGGGGAATACAGGTAACCGAATTTATCATCACTTTTATAGTCTTTAAAGTCCATTCCATTCCATTAACTGGAAACAGTCCTTGAAAACTTCATTATAACACTATTTCTTTATTACAAATATTTACATACTATATATTAATACAACTTTTATTTCCACACTTTAACAATTCCATCCCTTGACGCAGTTACTATAAACCCTTGTGTGGTCTGGAAAGTTGCAATATCTGTGATAATATCATGATGTCCGACTGGGAGAGACTCTGGACCCTTCCGAGGGGTCTCATCAGTGGGCCCCAGCTTTTGCTTGTTCTGAATTTCCTGTATAAAAACAAAGCGAGAAAGGTGAGCATTTGCAAAGCGAAATTGTCACATGTTAGGTTGTTAGTGTAAGAAAACAAAAAAAAACCTCTTCAAACAAAGAAGCAATGCCCAAAACATAAAACCTCACACCCTTTGATATTTTTATCAGGATTACTCCTTGGTTCATTTCTTTTCATCACACACAACCTAATCTTAATCTGAACTGACATTACAGCTCTTTGATTAGGGGAAGAATGTTTTCTTCTTAGATTCATTTCAATTATGCTAAGATTTGATATTCTTATAGGGGATGGGAGGAGAAAAAAGCTACAGCAAAACACACATCTTGCCTCTCCAGGGTTTTTATAAAACCTGGTTCAATAGCTTGGATGCAATTGTTTAAGAACTTCAGAGGAAACACTAAGATATCATCGTGCATGGGGTAGACCCCCATCGACTTTTTTTTTTAGTCACCTTTGAAGTAGCATTCATTCCACTGAACTGAAACAAAACATTGTGTTATTCCACAACTAGCAACGCTGCCAGTTCTAAAAGTCACTTTGAAGGATGTCATAAAAACTTCAGCATTCAGCTATGTATTATTTTGGTGCCAGTACATCTCACATTGCCTTGCTAAGATCCTATACAAAAGACATGCCAAACACTGATCAAAACCAAAAGTGCTAAAACTCAAGATTTTAATATTCCAAAAGAATCACATGATTCTGGTTTCTGTGTGTAAGTAGTATTTGGTGAGTCTAATTCTGTCAAAAACAAATGACATTTTTCTTTTAAAATAAGTTCTTCCCAACTGCCTGAAAATGCAATGCTGACACCATCCATAAAAGGTAGGAGAGTTATAATTAAAGCCATCATGTAATTAATATAATCCATGGGGCCATCCAAAAGGCAAGCAGAGTAGGTGTCTATCAAACAAAGCAAAATACCTGAACCACCTCCGTGCCCTCAATTATCTTCCTGTAGTAGGAAACAGATGGGCAATTAGAACTTCCAGCAACAACATATGATCTCTCAGGGTAGGCTAGATCCCAAAACCTAAACACAAAGAAACAAAATCAAGGTGAGATATTCAATTTTGTCAGTTTAAGCAGCTGTTTAAAAGCAGCCTTGCTCTTAAGATGAAAATGAGGGGGCACAAATGTTATATGCTTTCTGGAAACGAGTGATGCAGAGAAATCTACACTCATATCAACCTCATGTAAGTTGTTTTCTTTCTTGTCATGCAACCCATCAAGAACTTTACAGAAGGATACACATTATGTTTCAGAGAAGCACCAAGTTTTGCAGTACTTTTGCTGAAAACAATTCCCTTAGGTCACTGATGCTTGCCAATGAACACATCTTCAGCATTATTGTTTTGACTTCTTGGAGATTACTTAGGCAATGCTTGGCAAAAAAGAGTACACCAGCAGGGGCAGAGGGGAGGGTGGCAAACAAGAAAGTTGTTAGTTTTGTTACCTTATTTTCATATCCGAGCCTGCTGTCAGTAATATGGGATTACCAGATGCTGGACTACAGTATATTCCGTGGATGCTGTGAGGAGAAGGCTAGTAGGGAAAAGGGATATATAAAAATAAATTATCACCAATAGCTGTTGCCATGCTTCAGAAAGGGAATGTATTCTTTGCCACGTTCATCCACCTAATTTCCAAATCTTTCTGGCAAATACCAAGTCACTTTAATGGGCCACATCTTAATATACTAATGTAAATTGTTCCCTTACATTTTATAGAGCAATGCAACAGATCAAACTCTTCATAATGTTTTTTATTGAATCGTGGAAATTACATTCTCAGTGATGGCAAGTGAGAGAGAATATTTCTAAAAGAATCGGGAAGACAAATCATACTGAAAAGCACATGGATTTTTAGGTATGAAGGCATTAAGGGACAGATATACAACAGAAAACCAGCTTAGATCACAGAGCTCCCTGAGTGCAAAGCACATGACCAAAATGAACTCAACCTTCAATCTTTGTAGCATGTACAAATTTAAATTTAAGTAGATTCCAGATATGCATTTACGACATCTACAGAAGCAGCTGTGGTTATTTTTGTGTATGTATTTGTGATTTAGAATCATATTCCACATTGCTCCTCCCCCAATTAACTCCGTGAAGAGCCACTACTCAACTAGCAGTTAAGTGTAGTAGTGGCATTATATTACAGAAAAAAAGTGCAAGAGAGTAGATGATTACAGAAGTATGTGCAATCCCAGAAAAAGCAAGTAAAAGTAAGTACACCATGAATTTTGGCTTTGCCATAACCTTTACAGGCTTGACCGGATCACTGGTTTTCTAAGAAGTGGACTGGATATAGCAAGTGAGAGTTACGAGTACATTCCACAGAGAGTGGAGATATCAGTGAAGATTCAGGTAACACTGCTGTTTTACAAAGGGGATTTAAACCTGACAAGCAAAACAATTATGGTGACAAATCCCAGGGCAAGTTCCTTGTGCCAAAGTGGCACAGCCTTAGAGGCAGGTAACTGTACTAATGCACAGCATGGAGTCTAAGCTTGCTCTAGCCTCGGCTACTCAACAGAAACTGGAAAAGAAAGAGACCACACCTGCAGTTCTGAAAGAGGTGGCGCACTGCTGGCCCACAAAGTGAAGCGTCGATCGCCAGTTTCCATATCCCACATGGAGACTTCATTGTTGCCTTGAACAGCTTCAGGAAAGATATTACCAATGCAAAAAAAATATAAAACAGGTTGGTTGGCTCTTGCTACTTGTTCTACTGACATCACATAGAGGGTATGGCATAGAGACACTCTCCACTTGCTCCCTGCAGCACTTGTGTTAATCTTGCTTTAGCAGTTCGGTTTTACTGCTCGGAAGCAGCTTCACTATAGATAATAATAGTGCATAATTTAAACAATTTTAAATGAAACCTGCTTTAACACCTACCCCCTTTAAAAATGCATTAAAACCTCACTTTACTCCCTAGATGACTTCGTTCAGAAGGCTGGATGGTTTTTTCAGCATGGTCATCAGGGACTTCAGAGGATACTCCTGTGCAGGTAAGACAGCTATCCAAAGGTATAGACTTCACTAGCTACAGCGAAGTTCCACACTCACGTTTGGTGTGGACATGCAAAGAATTCTGTTCAAGGGATTGTTTATATGCCTGGCAGCAACCCAGCAGGCAAGGGCTTTTTAATAATGTTCCAGAAGGATGAACACTGTCACTCTCTTAGCCTTTAGCAGGGAGGAAATGAACTAAAAAACATAAGGAAGCTTGCTTTATTTGCATGTATTTTCAAGAAATTTGTTTCATCTCCCAGGATGGTTAGTAACTAAGTGAAGCTTAAGAAGCAAGTCAAATATGAAACTCAAATTACTCTCATTTTACAGCAACTTAATCAATTTTGTTATTGTAGGATTAGTTTAAGCTACTTGTCCGTTTCAGAATGTGTTCCTGACACACACATAGAAGTATATGATGGTGCTACAAGCAGTGAGTGTGAAGCAGCTGTGAGCATACCAGATGAAGAATCTTGGGATATTTTTGAAAGCTCTAACCCCTGATACAGCTGGATTAGATTTAAGTGGGAATGGGAATGGGACAACGTTCAGTCTCTGCTCTATAGAAGGCAGTGGGAGAATTCCTATCAACTTCAATGTATGTCATGAGTCTGAGTTTTACCTTTCATAAGATTTTGTCCTTATAATGCCGTAGACAGTACACAGGGATGGCCCCTCATGAGAGCTGCAATGCTCCCAAGCTGAGAACTGTAAAGGCTGTCTCTCAATTTCAGAACACCTTAATGCTACTTTTTTTCTTTTTAAGTCCCCCCAAGGCTTGAAGCAGAAGCTGAAACAAAAGCTGCTTTAATCCAGCGATTGTGAGGTAAATTTAAAACATCTTTTACCTGCGATTACCCAGGACTGATACACAGGATGCATGAGCAGGCGTCTGATTCGGGCCTTGGAAGGATGAGAGTGGCTGGAGATGGGTAACTGAAACCTCATGTCCCAGCATGCCATGGTACCATTGCTTGTTCCTGGTGAGAAAAAGCTCTCCATAGTCAGAGGGATAGATACTCAAGTTTTTTGCCCATATCCTTGTGCTCTGTTCCTAGGGAGATGGACTTCAGTCTCAAGTACTTAGTAGATAGAATACTTCCCAGAAATAGATTAGAAGTTATTTATTTCCTTTTTTTTGAGAAAATCATATGCTAGTAAAATCAGATCAAGCAAAAGTTTCAGCTATAGTTACTGTAAAAGAACACTAGAAGGAAGGGGATGGGACAGGGAAAAGAGAGAAACTAGGCTTACCAATACACAGCCAGCATTGGTGTATGTCTACAGCAAATGAAGTTATGAGGCCTAACTTCAAATCATGTTTCAGTGTCCAAGCGTTGCTGCTAGATCGCAAATCCCATCCCACCAGAGATCCATTGACTGTACCATAAGCCAGTACTGACTGGGCTCCTGAATTGAAGTGATGCATATCTACCACACAGCCATCATCCTTCAGATCTAAGGACCTGGGTTAAAAGAAAAAAACTAATTTAGAAACAGGTATGACTCCTCCCAAGTTTAAGACTCCTTCCAATAGCTTATGCTGAGCAGCTTTTTCTTCTTCTTGTCACTTCTCAAGGCATCTGCCAGAAACAACTTTCTGATTTTAGTACAATGGATGCTTATGCTCTCTCAAATCTCTTCACTGCAAGGCTAGCAAAAGGCTGTCAGCAGCTCTTTGCAAACATAAACATAGCTCTCTGTTCTGGGTCTCTCAGTCCTGTATCTGGGTTGGGGCAATCCCAAGCACAAATACAGGCTGGGTTGAGAATACACTCAGAGCACTTGAGGGTGTTGGCTGAGGAGAAGCTCAAGGTGACCCAGCAATGTGTGCTCACACCCAAAAAAGCCGACCACAACAAAAGAATCAAAAGAAACTTGGGCAGAAGGTTAAGGGGTGTTATTCTCCCCCTCTGCTCCACTCTTGTGAGACCCCACCTGGAATACTGTGCCCAGCTCTGTAGCCCCAGCATGAAGGATGTGGACCTGCTGAAGCGAGTCCAGAAGAGGACCGTGAAGACGATCAGAGGGCTGGAGCACCTCTCCTATGATGACAGGCTGAGAGAGTTAAAGTAGTTCAGCCTGGAGAAGAGAAGGCCTTAACTCTCTTAATAAGAAAACTGGGGAGGAACTTTTTACAAAGGCATTTAGGACATAGAGTGATGGCTTCAAACTGAAAGAGTACAGGTTTAGATTAGATGTTAGGCAGAAATTCTTTCCTGTAAGGGTAATAAGGCACTGGATCAGACTGCCCAGAGAAGCTGTGGATGCCCCATCCCTGGCAGTGTTCAAGGCCAGGCTGGATGGGGCCCTGAGCAATCTGATCCAGTGGGAGGTGTCCCTGCCCATGGCAGGGGAGTTGAAACTAGCTGATCTTTAAGGTCCCTTCTAGCCCAAACCATTCTATGATTCCATGATTCATGCTCCAAGTTTAAGATATTCATCTACCCAGAGTTTATAGGCAGGAACACCCCTCTTCACGTTACACAGCCAGCACTGTCCTCAATCACTTACTGTGTGTGCAAAATTGACACCTTCTTCAGGAACAAATGCACCGTATAACAAAAGGGAAAATATGGTTTGTAGTTTCCATCTCCACTGGATTTAGCTTATTTCATTTCTGAACATAATCTCAGATAAGAGAGGACATTTGAGACAGATACTTTACTTTTACTTTGAACAGTAAAGAGATCTTCCAGATAGTTGCTAGATTTGCTGAGGCCTGGACATGTCCCTCATCCAAGCTGGAAGACTAAGATGTTGAATCCGTGCCAAATATTCAAAAACTTCTCATATGGAGGTAAGAAAGAGCTAAATCAGCCCCAAAGACTCCCCAAAATAGCGTCCCATTACCCATATCTCTGCTACGTTATTACATCAAAAGCCTGGGAGAAAAAAAATTGCAGGCCTGAGGCCAGATCACATCTGTAAACATTTATCTAATACCTGTAAAAGAACCTTCTAAATTACATTCTAAGTATTAAGATTGTAACAAAGGAGATAAGAAACTAATGAACCCAGTGCATAAATAAAGGATTTGAGAACTATTCAGACTGAATGTTTCAAGCTCATAATGACTTCAGTGACCCAGGAAGCACCAATAACCTAGAGCTAAGAATGCTCAGCTCTGCACAGTTCTTTATGAAGCAGGATAAGATCAGGGATTACAGCCTTCTAGTACAGCCTGGGCTCAGCCAGCAGGAAGCCTAGAGCAAATTAAAGGATCTAACTGAGGAATATACTAACAGCTTGAGCTCTGTGTGGTGAGATTTAACTGCTCTAAGTACATACCTGCTTTGTATTGGATGAATTTTAGGAGATTTAGGGAGCTTTGAAGCTTCAATACCAAGAAGCTGGATGGCACCATTATCCGAAGCTATAGCCAGGTAATGGGAGCCTTGGCAGAATGTAAGTGTCTTTACATGTCCTCCAATCCGAGAGTATGTCAGAATTGATCTAAACAGTACAGAGAAAGAGAGGGGGAGAGCAAAAGGAAGATTTTTTTGGTGGCACTTACAAAAAATATAATTATATTATAATAAAAATATAAATACATTAATAAATACTTCTCTCAAACACCTACTTAAAACCAATGGCTCTTGAGAGAGCTCTGAAAATAACATTTTATATGTGTTCCAAAATCAGAAAGCAACAAAGCCAGTGTTGGCTTTAAACAGCAACACAAGAATATATTTATATATGTACAGAAATTAAATCAAAAAGCCTGTAATTACTATAACTGCAAAGCAGTCCCTTTTCATTTGCTAGGGATTTTTTTCTTTATTAAGTAATTGAAGCAGCAATCTAATATTTTATACCTGCAAGCCAAGAGGAACACCAGTGCATCTCCCTATTCATATTTCCAGCACACCCACAAGTGATTCATATTTTGCTCTCTGCTCTACTTTATTTTTCCTTCTAAAACAGCAGCCCCTGAATCCCATGAGTTTTAAAGCTACCTGGTTGTAGTCGTTTTTCCTTCCATTTTTTGGCTGTTCCAGACTTTCACTGTGCCATCATTTGAGCAAGTGGCAAAAATGGAGTGTTCATCAGAGACCCGAATGCGGTTCACCGCAGACTTGTGTTCATGAAGGTGAGCTACCAACAACCCTTTGGGACGCCATCCTACAGGGAAAAATAAAACCATAAAGACTGGTGTTAGTTTCACAACCTAATTAGGAAAATGAAAGTCCCCCTAGATCCACCCACCAACAGCTATATCAGCATATAGTCACTACAGCTGCAAAACACAGACGGCACTGAAAACACAGCGCTAAGGCATTTTAAATATTAAAGGCAAAAGCCAGCTTGCTCAGTTCTAAATTAGACAGTAGGTCATGCATGTATTTTGCCAAATAGGTGCTCTGCATTGTAGGCACATTTCCTAAACTAATGATTTCCTCTTTTCCTCATCTCTTGCATTTCTTCCATGAGATAATGACGGTTTTACTCAAATTATATCTATATATATCTATAGAGATATATATATCTATAGATGTATAATTTTTCATCTATAACCTCAGTGGACTGTGATGTACCTGGAGGTGGGGGCTTGCTCTCCCACTCAGCATTCTCCATCATCTGCTTGGCAAGTCTCTCTGCATTGCACTGCTCTCGCTTCTGCTGGATCAGCTGCTGCAGTTCCGTTTTGCACGTGGTGATGCGTAACTGGTGTGCGGATGGGGATGCTGTGCTGCTCAGGGCCTGCATGGTCGGTTTCCTGGGTTGAACAACCGTTCCATCAGATGCCTGCAAGAGATCAGCACTTACAAATATATGCCTTACATTCTACACAGAGATAAATCCCGCTCCTAAGACTTCTGGGTCACACACACTGAATAAAAATGGAAAAATCGTTTTTATTGAATCAATTAACAGTGGGTTAGCATTAAAAAAAATCATACTTGTGTGAAAACAATTAAAAATAGTGAAATTTATAGAAAAGATTAACCATTCACTCATTCTACCGTTTGCCTCCTGTATTCTGTATTCTGCTTGGAGAAACTGTAATCTGCTAAGGGCAACTCTTAATGTGACTATTTACAGAAGCACTTACTGATCTCAAGACTGACAGAATTACAGGGTAGCTCTTGAATGATTATTTGTTGATACTGGGCTTTAAAAACAAAAGTGTAATTGTTTCCCTCTTAGTTCAGAGTGGACACTCATTTATAACCAGCAGAAGTTAATTTCCAACTAGAACCCAAATAGAATACAGTGTTCAGTGTTGAGAGATGCCTCCACAGGCTGCAGGGCTTCCAGCCCATCCTGTAGTCAGTGCAAAGTATTACAGGTACAGGATGTCTAAATGCAGCTGTGATGCCACACGCCAGTTCCAAGATAAAATCATGACACCTCTTCTCTTCCTCACAACACATATCAGCACATGCAATTTGAGGAAAAGTCTTCCCTACCAGAAAAGCCTACCTAATACTTGTCTAATCCACAAAGCCCCATCTTTTTGTGCAAAGCATCTATTTATTAGTGAAGTTTTTCCTTTCAAGAGACCCAACTTACTCCAATCCTCTCTCAGTTCCTATTTTGAAAATAAGAACTTGATAGTCAGTGACTCTGACGGAGAAGATGCCTGGCAGTAGCACGACCAGTGTTAAATAACCTCCAAACAAGAACACCATATCTCTATAGTCCCACATGACTCTACAGCAGTTGAATCATTTCAGTTTAGGACGAGAACATATTATTTTTCAGGTATACCTGTGGAGAGGATGACAAAGTGGCACAAATGCCAGCTGAGGACTCTGAACGAAGTGGTTTCCCAGTCTGGATGGCTTCAGGATCAGTAGTTTGTCCATGTCCTTTGGATATCGGCTGGGAGATATTCGTTGGTTCCAGCGACCCAAACATGCTTTTCCATTCTTCATTTACATTTGAATCTTGCTTTACATGTTTTCTAGCTATAAGCAGTTTGGAAGGAGGGAGGAGGTGGAAGGAGAAGAAAAAAACAACTCACCCAACATTATCATGACAACATTCACTCAGGCTACTCATTACTGTGAGACTACATGGAAGTCCAAGGTTTACATGCCAGATTGTTATTTATATACAGAGAAAACCCTACTGGCTAGGTTGTTGAGGTCAGATGACAGGGATTTATGAAGGAAACAAAACAAAGCACTTGCCACCTGTGTTCACACCTTCTTAATCCTACAGTTGAGTCATGTAATACATCATTCACTATAGGGAAAGTTTGCATCTAGAAGGCTGCAGGGTTAGAGACTGCAGCACATGATAAATTTTTCTTATAGAATCATAGAAGGGTTTGGGTGGGAAGGAACCTTCAAAGGGCATCTAGTCCAACCACTCAGCAATGAGCAGGGACATCAGGGATGAATTTTTAATAGCACAGTATGTAAATCATAGCTAGTGCCAAATACAATCAGTTTTCCATCACAATTGCATCGTCACCTGTAGATTCAAGAATGTTATCTCTGTAAATAGGATTCCTTTAGAGTCACTTAGAACTGTAAAATATAGAAAGAAAAATAAGAACACGGGACAAATTAAATCTGGACAAAAGCATGAAGACTTTGAAGGTGACAGTTTTGGGTGAAACAAATCAGTTCAAATACAGACTCCATATACAGACTACCTTTTAAATCCTGTTGACTCCTGATTCAAGAATGCAAAAAAAATGAAAAATCCTATACTTCTGTACTTTCCTTTAAAATGATATGCAAAACATTTGCAGACAAGGATCCTAATTCTGGAAATAAGATGGCAATAGCTATATGGTTTGCTGTATTTTTTATCTAAAAACACAGAACCTATCAGTGATGTAACAGAGGAGGGACTTACAAGCTTCAGAGAGCAAAGAGGAAGCTCAAACTGTCTGGAGAAGAAGAATTTTGAGGATACAGAGAACTGGAATAGTCAACAGCAAATGGATTTCAAAGTTGAACAAAGAAATGTAAGAGGTTTTTGGAGTTGAAAGAGCGGTAGGCAAAAAAGTTAAATGGGAGTGGATGAGAAGCTGAAGAACCCTAAGGCCAAAAGGCACGTACTTGATGAGCGAGCAACAGTTGGCAACTCCTCAGTGCCTCAGTGGCAGTTTTCTCCAGGCTACCTCAAGAAAATATCCAGGATTTTCATAGTTAAAGAGCTCAGCACTTCTTGAGAAGAAACAGAGAGAGCAGAAATGTAGCCTTCAACATTTACACTGTTGCCATGAGTCACTAGAGTCCTGTTTGTCACAACCAGATGAACAACTGGCACACATTACTACTGCAAATGCAGTCAAAATAATTTAAAGTATTCTCAGGGGAAAAAAAAATCCCCATCTTTCAATGATCCTGAGAACATTCCACCACCTCATATTTCAAACAGCAGCAATAATTTTCTTATTGCAAACCCAGTGGGGATGGTGATAGTCACATACGTTTGAATTACTGAGAACACACTGAAAGAAAGGCCAAACTTCATCTATAGAGACCACAAAATATACTAACCACGTTTGTCATCAGAATCCTGCTTTGTTTTAACAAGATCCACTTGTCTCCCAGTTATTCCCAGAGCTGACAAGTCAATCACCCCTTTCTGACTGCTGTCATGCAGGTGGCTCTGATCCACTATATTGGCTTTAGCTTTATTTGATTTTAACATAAAGTCTTTCAGTGCTAACAATTTATCTTCTTCCTCCTCAGTCATCCCCTATAGAATAAAAGAAAAGGTCATATTATTTATTTTTGAGCAATAACATGCATCAAGGCATGAAGATTTAAGAAGCAGTAAAATTAATGACTGGCTCAGAAGTGATAGGAGAGAGCACACCCCCGGAATTCAAAGCATCAGCCCACTGTTCATATAAGACATAAGATAAGCTGCTGTAGTGTAAGAATATCTTTTGTCCTAAGGAATGGGGCTAGGAACAGCGAAAGGGCAGAATAGTATTTAATGTTGAATCACTATCTGGTGCAATCTGCTTAACTGCCACCTAGACCATGCTTACAGCCCCACAAGCCATAGGGAAAAAACCCACACTCAGCTACAGTCCTTTCTCTACCCAGTTCTCACTACTCTGTGTGAGTGATTCTTCATGTTCCCCTCTTCACACATAAGCCTCAAGACTTTCCAGCTCCATTTGCTTTTGGCACTGCATGTCTAGCTCTTCCACAAATGCATACTCCTCTATCCAACACAATGCACCGCAATGTTCTGTAATGCTGCCACATTACAGATGTGTCAGAAATTTTGAGACATATAATCATTTTTTCAGGACTTGGGTTGTATTGTTCCATAGCTGGCAGATCTTTTAAAAATCTTTAACTTCTGAACTTCTTGTCACACAAGCATATACTGAAATCGATGGAGTTAATGGTTTGCAGGATCAGAACCTCAGACAGGGAGTCCCTCACAGCAGCAACTGCAAGGTCAGGGTCTGTGGAGGTGTACAGAGCCCAAGCGTCTCAAGCCTGACTTTCAAAGTACAAATGAAATCCAATTACTTGTGAAAGAAGCTTCTTCAACAGCTGTGCAATGGCAGGGTCCTCCGGGGACGGGCAGTCACGCAGAGCTCCCATTCTCTTCTTTTGACGCATGTGAAGGTGCCGGAAGAGGCTTGTGATGTCCTTTGATCTTAAGACATAATCAAATATGGAACGGCTGACAGGCTCTTTAAGTACACTTAGCAGGACTATTTCTTTATCTACCTGCAATTCAAAAAGAGAGACCAGTCAATATGATGATGTCCAAAAAACATGAGGAAATCTAGCAGCAAACACTATCATGTTATGTCTACAGTGTTTGCCGTTTTTTTCTCCTACCCTGAAAGTCAGTAACTGGACAACTGCAAATGTTAATGTATAAAACAATCTCTTCCTCTGAATGCATGTACTAAAAACCAGTTCCCAGTTCAGACCTGGAGAGATGCTTTCAAGCCTACAGTAAGAAGAAAATCACATAGGACTTCAAAATTATTGCACATCATTATACCAATAATCCAGATTCAACTTGTCTCCTTTCTTGAAAATTAGGTGTGTGTTGGTCATATGAGACTTTCTCCATTTTCTTTCCCTCATTCCTTTAACAGGCTTCTCACAGCTTACTGTCTGCATGAAAAACAACTTCAGCATTATTCCAGAGCGAGAACTTTATTACAATCCAACTTAATGTTACTCCCTACTTGCTTACTATATCTAATGGTGTATAGCAAAGAAAAGATTTATATACTGAAATGAAACAGGAAGTGAACAAGACAAATTTATCAATCAATGCCTAAAACACAGCACAAGGTGACTAAGGACATGTAAACAAGGAAAAATGTTATTTTCGTGAAGTTACCACCTGCAAGGTTTAGAAGAAAATAAATACGGGATGCATTTCTCAGTGTAGTAATGCAACTATTTCTTATTTATTTAAACTCCTGAAAGATGCAGTCTACAGGTCCTAAAGTTATAATGCAAAGTCGCCTACATGATCATATTACCAGCATCATGCAGGTCATTCCTAGGAATGTGCAGCTATGAAATTACTTAATTCAAGCTGAATACTCTGCCTTTTACCCTTGGCAAAACACTGAAGCACAGGAGCGGTGCTGCTGAAATAGTAGGCACGGTAACTGCTACCTAACAGACTGTTCACGTTTTCAGGGGGTCAGGGCCACAGTCAAATGAATTAGTGGGGCAGGGAACACTCAGCCTTATAGATGAAAGCATAGAACATAAACCCACTTGTTTCACAGGCAACATTTCACATCTCCCACACTCTATAAACTAGTACAGTATTACAGGAGTTGGATTGTAAACAAGGCAGAAAAGGCTCGAACCAAAGATGTACTTGTTGATTTTAGGCTTTGTAAAATATTCTGCATTTTGCAACAAATGTGAGACCACAGTTCTTCAAACATGGAAAGCAATGGCCATTCTGTAATCTGCCAGCAGAGATCAAAAACCTCTATCGCCTCTAACCTTAACTGAAAAAAAGTAATCTAATATTCTTACAGCCAGGACCATGGCCGGGACAGACTTAAGAATCATGACTGGTAAAAATTTATTCATATTAATATTATTTGAAGTATTACCTGTATTATTGGTTGTGTGATAAAAGGATGGAGGTATGGCATTAGCTTGCAGTAGACATCAGCAATATTCAAATACTGTGCTACCACAGTGATAAATCCAACTGCACCATAACATATCCAAAGATTAGGATGGCACAGGAATGGTGCTGAAAGGAAAATAGGCCGTTAAAAAATATACCATTCATACAGAAAAGAGATCATTCTGCATATGGCAGCCTGCGATGTAATTTCCCTCCACTAGAATTACTCCCAAACTGAGCCTTCTTTCCTGTAGAGCACCAAGGTGAAAACACTCATACTGAGGAAATTATGTCACAGATTTCACTGTGCTCATGCTGCTCAGCTTCCCTCCTGTTGCCAAAATGTGTATTTTCCCTATTTGTTCATTTCAATCCCTAATTGTCAACTACAGATTTGCGACGGAGACTAATCAAAAAATAAATGTCAACCATAATCTAGACAATTACAGAGAATCCTAATGCCAGTGATTTGGGGTTTTTTTAGTTTTTAAGTAAATATTTTATTCCTTCCTTCTTCTCCTCTCTTCGTTGAAGAGTCACTACTTATTCTATAAGATCATCAGACTCAGAAATCCTCAGTTTTGTGGGTTTTAAAAAGTTGTAATCAAGAGACTGTATCTAGTCATGAGATATAATAACAGATCATCTGCCTCAAATTCTGAGTGCATTTGAAAAGCCATAACATTAAGAAGAAGCAGACTACATCTCAAAAGATCAGCTGGTATTTTCTCTTCCAACAACAGGTGGAAATCTTGGTCATATCTACATTAAAGTAATAAGCCTGATGAGGAAGAAGAGACCAACTCTACATTCAAGGTTGTATTGAGTTAATGGGTCTTTATGGTGTTAGAAATAGGATGAGAAAAAATCATGATTTGTCTGAATTCCCTCATTCTCAAAGGCTGATGGGTAAGAGTGTGCAAGTTATGTGCCTGATGGACTACCAGAAGTAATCAGGATTTTTTCTTTATAGCAGGTTGGCATGTAGAACAGGGAAAGATCTTAAAGCAGAAAATTTTTGGACTAAGTGTTGTTTGCTGCTTTCCTATATAAAACCAGAGGAGATGATTCCAATTTGTTTGACCAAAATTATTATTTTAGAGGTTTGAGCACTAACACGGTCCAACTAGCAGTAGTTCCTTAACAGAATTTTGTGCAGAGTCTAAAACAGTACTATAGGTTAGCAGTCTGGACAGCTAAGCTGATGGTGAAGCTTTATGTAGCACTAAGATTTTTTTCTTAACTAGAAAAACAAGGTGTTCTCCAGTATTCCAACTTACCAATATCACAAGCAAACTCATAAATATGGGGCTTTTGCAAGAGCCCCAGTTGGCACATACAAGTAAGAGCATTGAGGGCTTTATAAATGACAAATTCTTCAGCATCACTGAGACCTTGCTGAAGCAGAGGTTTGAGTATTGATGAGCTTTGCCAGCCAACATAAGCAGCAACACCTGAAACAAAAAGAGAACACATAAAAGTCCAAAGTAAACTGACAAACACCAGAAAATTCTATGTCTTCTCATCAGAATTGAGACAAAACATAAAATAGCTTTATCACTTCTAATCTAATAAGGTAATAATCAACATACTTGTTCTTGTATTAATGTGGACTTTGCAAACAGTTGCTAAACGGAAGAGAGGAAGTAGGGAGAAATAGCACAGGTAAGGGAAATGCCACTCAGTGCCACTTTTACAGAAGGACATCTGCTCACAGCTACAGGCAGCAGTGCCTGCACATACTTCAATATTCGTTAGAGAGCTCAGTTTTAAAGATGCGCAAGAGCTTTAAGTAAAACAAAAATATAATTTCAGAACTTGATCTGAGTTCTTCTGTGGAGGTTTTGAATAGATACTGAGAGAGGAGTTAAAAATATAGGTTATCTTGACTTTTTGCCTCACATCTCTCTGTCTCTGTCTTTTGCAGGAAGCCAGGACAGTCTGACCCGTGCTTTGGCTACTCCATTGCTCCTTCTAAACAATTTCTGACAAGTTATCAGCATGGCCTCTTGGGAGGGTTTGCTAGCACAGCATTTTGTGGCTTCCAGTCATAATGGAAGCCACATATCATAAGGGCCCTGCTGAAAGTTTGATCATGATTGTTTTTCTTGCCATGCACCTGAAGTACCACCTCTGCCCCCAGGTACTGCAATGGGAAAGTTTTCTTGACCCACAATTCCTGAGCAATGACTCTCAGCAACAGTCAAGTGGAGTAATTTCCAACAGACATGACGCATTAGATATACTTAACAGCTGATGTCATCATTGGTAAGACTTTTTAAATTGTCATTAGGTTCTCTGAAGTGACAGGAATATTTAAGTATGGTTTTAAGGTACTAAAAACAGTTTTCCAGTTATAACTTTAGCCTATAGTTTTCATCATATGAACAGATCTACTGAAGTTAATGGGAACTTGCACACATGCGGAGTGATACATCTACTAGAAAGCTTGCAGAAATCTTAGTATTTGCTTGTCATAATTTATGGCAAGTTTTTTTTTCAAGTTAGTAGCTTTAGCAAAGACTCTTAACAAAAAAGAGCATTTAAAGTTTATTTTTACGTTATTCTACCCTAAACTTAAATGCCTCAGTCTCATTGCCATCAAACATTTGGATTCAAAGAAATACACATTTGTATTTATTGTTTCATCTTTACTCCCTAAAGAAACATTTACGGTTAATAATTGAGAAAATTATTTTCCTATAAATTCTAGAAACATATAGAAGAAAGGACTTATTTATATGAGTTAATTTTTGCATATCCTGGAAACTGTTAATTTACATACATTATTTTCTTCCTACTCCGTTTGGCTGAAACCAAACACTTACCAACAATGCTGTCAAAGAAAGCTCCTCGAAGATGCCAGTCATTCTTATCATTTAAGAAAGTAATCATATGAGAGAGAAGAACATCATTGGCTTTCTGACGTCCAAAAAAGACACACAGACGTGTTATCCCATTTTCCATCAGTGTTTGTTTCACAATATTCTCCGGGTCACTTAGCAAAGTCACAACTTTCTGCTGGACCATTTCATGCAAGGCTTGCAACTCTGCAAGGGACAACAGCATGAACTTTTGGCTTGGTGAGAAGCAATATGTGCACACGTACTACCTGCTGCTGAAGGAGTTACAGTGACAGGTCATCCTGAAGAGCACCCGACTCAGTAAGACGGGCAACGCAACAGAACCTCAACAATTCTAACAAGGGCTTACCGAAGACTTCAGGCTAAGCCTGAGGTGGTGACAAGACCAAAGAGTAGAGAAAGGTGAGACATTCTTACCCAGATCAATATATTCTAAACTTGTAACTTCAACCAAGATGATCTAGCTCATTCTATATATAGATGAAATGCAGATGCGGAGGAGCACCAGAATGAGTCAGCACCAATGTTACAACAGTAAACAAAATGCTTCAAGGCAATTCTGGTTTGAGATGTTTGTTTAATTATCAGTTTCAAAATTTGTGAACTGACAACAAAAGTATGTTTTTAGTTAGATAGACAGATTCACTTCATTAAGCATACAGGAGGAATGTAACAACACCTGAAAATGTGAATATTTCTTATTTCATTAAATATCTGCAGTTACCCTAATGATACTGATGAAAAATTTGAAGATGACCTTGCCTATGGCTTCTACTCCGTGAAGCAACTAAAAAAATACTTCTATTAAGTGGAAATAACAGAATTGTTAATGCACTGAGTATTACTGAAAGCTGTACAAGACGGGTTCTCAAACAAGTAAACAAAAATTTCAGCTACTGCTGGCCCAGCGTTGCAGGGGTGATTAGCATTTGCCTGCAGTCAGAAGGTCAGCTAATTTGCTTTCCATCATGTCTCTGTCTTGTCAGTCACATGAAAAAATTGCCTTCTGGGTTCAAATTTCTCATGCTTGGTTTCTAAAAGGGTAAAAAGAATAGAACTACTCAAGCTTCTTTCTTCCTTTCATCTCCAAGCAATTTCAGGGGATAGGAGACAGTACTTCTTAGAAATACAGCCCATGTGATGAGCTTCCTCTCTCACTCCTCAGCAATTCTGAGCACTCCATGCCCTATTGAAGAAACTTGAAGAGGATTTATGCTTTTTAGTACACTTGCTGTTGCTTTATCTTAAAGTGTCATCCTGCAACTAGTTAGAGATAATTGCCTTTTTCCAAAATGCAGTACATACAGGATGTTTACCAGCTATGATTAGTCACAGATTGATCTACTTAGCCTAGAAGAGAAATGACAGTTTTTAACCACAAGCTCTTCAAGCTTAGAAGACTTGCCCAGCATTCTTCTGGGAATCTATGCATCACTAAAAGGCACTGGAGATGACATGCAGGTCACTTATTACCATCTGTCCTTCTAAAGGAAAAGAAAAAGAAAATCCATCCTTAGGATTTTAACTCATTCTCTGGGCTAGTTATAATACGAAGTTTTGTTACTGCCAAATGGCATCCACGCATTTAGATTTTTCAGGCAAAAAGACAGACAAGAATTGCCAGGCACTGCAACAGACAAGGAAGAACAACTGAAAAATACAGTACTATGACTATGCCATAATTTGACATGTTTTCCAAAGCTGACACTGCCTGCCACTTCAACGGAAGCAGCATTTGGAACACAGCTGTGTTTTTGCAGCTGACTTGTTTATGAGACCGTGAGTGAAGCTGGATATGCAATCAGGCTGCCAGCATCACAGTCAAATACCTTGAGGACTTTTGGAGACGAAAAATATGCTCACTTATATACTTTTTTGTCTTTCACAACATTCAGAACAGAGGTGTCTGTCTCTGCAGGAAGCTGTAACACACAGTGGTTGAGGTAAAGCATTCTTCCCTTTGAACAGGAAGGCTAAGCTTTGACAGATGAGATGGATCAGTGCTAACCAGGAGTTTTGCCCCATGATCTGCTATCATAAGCAGGAAAGGTAAGTAGAAGTGACATTACCTGTGTCATAGTTATCACTAGGGTGAGATGTTTCATCCATTTCTTCACCATTTGGTTCATTTTCCATATTCAGATTTTTCAGCTGTACTAATTCCAGAAATCTCAGAGCTGTTTCTGCCAACAATGCTATGTTTTCTGCAAAGGAAAACTTCTTGGTTAAGAATTGTTCTACTTTGCCAGTTCACATCAGTCTGATAATTCCCCTGATAAGAGGTTATAGCCACTGACAGTACCAGTCATGATGGGCAAATGGGACTGAAATTAGACAGCATGCTCTGGTCAATCCACTTCTGTTGACCCCCAGCAAAGCTGCCAAGTACATCAAATCACACAGTACTTTTGTCATGTACACAAGTGGAAAAATTCTAACGATATTAAGTGTAATGAACACTGATTTAATTCTTCTAGAACTAGCCCTATATGCCACCTAATCTCAGCCTAGTGACTAAATAACTTGATAGAATTTAAAGGCCAAATAGCCTGAATTAACTAAGGTTCCCACCTCGTACAGTGCAACAAAATGCCAACAAACCACCACACCAGGATACATATCCTAGGGAATAACAACATTACCCTAGAATCCACTTTTAGAATGTTTGCCACCATATCTATCCACACAATTTGGCATCATTCTGCACTGTTTGGAAGCTGCTGAAGCAACTCAGGCTGTACTATATGGGTCAGGCCACTGCTGGCATAGGAATGATATTAAGCAGCCATTCTGAGCGTCGTCCAAGACAACAGCAGCATGCTAACGGAGCCTGTCCACAGCCCAGATCAAATCCTCTAAGTCAGCAGTCTGACCACTTCCAAAAAGAGTACTACAGTAACAGAGGTTAACTCAGCTAGACTATCTTTAAAAGTATCAATGTGTTTTTCACATTTGAAATTTAAACTGACCAAGGTGACCAAAAGCAATTGGTTCTATTCATTAAACCTAAAATGACTTCAGTATTAGTTTTATCGGTGTGCTTAGTAAATGAAATAAAAACATGACCTGAGACATTTTCAAGGGAAATCTACATTTATAACTAAAACAAACAAACAAACCAACCCAAAACAACACACCTGAAAATACACTGGTTGTAGCAAATAAGGGTACATGGTAAATAGCAAATACTGGCATGACTACAAAACTTCTTCCTGAACCATGCAGAACTCATATCTGAATAACATATGAAGAAAACATCTGCTATGATATAATCAAGTCTATTACACAGCAAATAATGTAATTTCAAGTCCCTGAATATCAAATTTCATTTTGTGGGAAAACAACTCTGAAGCATAGTAACACATTGATACTTGAAGTTAGTTTTGAATTTATTCAGTTTAACCAGGTCGCTCTAGGTAAACACCCTGAGCTAATGAAATGTCAATTAAGATAAATTAATAAAAGCAGCAAAGGGTGGGCACGTCAGAAAGCCCTGTTCACGTAATTACCTATTTAAAGACCACATGTAGTTTTCTTCATTACACTCTTGCCTATCCACGGAATTAAGCCAAGACTGCTTCCCTGAGCATGAGGCTTCAAGCTCTGACTCCTTACTTTAGCTGTGAGCAGACCTGCTGTGTGCTACATCCAGTCCCTAGCCCAAAGCACATGTACACATTCTGCAAGTTGCTTTTACATGCACAACAACAGAGGAGAAGGGATGTTAACTTTCTTAAAACTTACTTCATCTAGCAGAGAGCAAACACATTTTGCCAACAATTTAAAACGTAACAATTTACTTTGGGTACAGATCTACACTGGAAACTCAGCTGCTCATGTAAGTCAACTAATTATTGAGTGGTTACTACCACCTGCACCAGTCACCTTAAGTGAATACAGGTATCTTTGCCTGCAGCCATTTCTGAAACTTGTGGGGAGATTTACTGACATGGAAACAGCAAGCTGGATGATGGTTTTGAACAGAGGAGAAAACAGTGAAGGAAATATAGAAAAGCCCAAGATTTTGAGTTTTGACTGGATGTCCTCTTACCAGCGTATGCAAGTCTCACAATGGTGGCTTCATCCTGGGCCAAGTGTGCAATGCCTGGCAGAATGTATTCTGGGTAAATGTTAATATCATTGCGTGGCACCTCTTTGACGAGAGCAAGAACTTTAGTTAGTGTCCTCACAGATTCTGCCCTCACCCTGGGCACAGAGTCATTGCTGAAATGTAACAGATAAGGAGTAATACGATCCAGAAGAATCTCTACACTTAATCTTGGTGCTAAATGAAGAATCAGTTCCAAAGCAGCCAGTTTTGAATCACAGTACTTGAGAGTCTGTAAACAGGAAGTTATCACAGACACTAGAATAACCAGCCCATTCTCTTTTGTCTCTCCCTCAGCTTTCTCTGTGCGATCGTGCCCACAGAGATTGTGAATGATGTTGTCCAGATCTTTACGTATGACCAATATACGCTCATCCGCCGATACAAACGTCTCCTTGGCAAACTGGGCCATGTAAGGCTGAAGGAAAGTGTAAAATATTTCAGGAAATGCATTGTTACGTTGTTGTTTCAAATAATCTTCAGCTGCTAAACGTTTTTCTGGCTCCCGATGGATCATCTGAGTGACCTTGAGAAAGGCAGAAGTGGGAGGGAACAGGAGAGAAAGATTAAAGGTTTAGACATTTGTAATACAAAATAACCCCAAAGCCCAAACCCAAACAATATGCAATCTGCCACCAAAGTAGGTGAAATAAACTGCAAACAGACCGCACAGATGGTTCTAATGCTGTAGTCCCTCCTTACCAGCTCTCTGATACTGCGGTCTTCAATTTTGTTTAGGACTTGATCAGGGGAAAAGAGGCCATTTCTGTAAGCCAAAAGCTGAGATAAATCAAACAAGGGTACACCTTCTGTGAAGAGCTCTGCTATTACACAGCCTGTGGAACAAAAGAAAAAAAAAGTCAAAGATGTCAGAAGATTATAAACAGACACTTTAATTTTGCTTTCTACATGTGGACAAGAACAAACCCTAAACAACTCTTTGCTCAATTTAAAATAAGGCGAATGAGTTGCCAAATTAATTTGCAGAAAAGAGATAACATCTCAAGTTCCAAAACCTGGCTTTTACACTTGATCTATGAAATACGTCCCAAGTAATTTATTACAAACATGTCAACAGCAGAGGAGTTTGCAATTAGGAAACATGAGGGAGTAATTTCAGCCACCTGCCAGCTGGAAAATACATCACTAGAAAAGGAACGCACATCACTGTCACGTGGAAGAAGAGTGCTGGTAAGTCAGCATGGATTGGGCAGTAGGTCAAAACTAAGCAGCCTTTTTACAGGAGGTAAAGAAATAACCTCTGCTTCCACAGCAGATGTTGGGAGACAGCATATATTCACTCACACATAATTGCCAAATACAGACTCCCCTGTGTCCTGTACATGACATAAATCCTCTTCAAAGAACCCAGTCCTGCAGTTTGCTCCCAGTGGTCTGCTTTATCAGTGGAGTGTCCTGGAAGTTTGGCCATAAGAGCACCTTGTAAAATGAAATAACTATTTCCTTTTAATTGATATTTTCAATCCCTTTAAGGGGGAAAAAAATGGCCAAACTTTTGGCTTTTGAACTGCTCAAGACAATCCCAAGACTCAAGACAGGCTACCACAGTCAAACTCCAACAAATATTTGCAAGCAGGACTACGACAGAAGCTTGCTCCAACTTCCTGCTTGTGGGGAAAATGAAACGAGAAGAGGCTTCTAAAGCCAATATTGCCAAATTACTCTGAAAGCTGTCTCAGTCCCCAGGCAACTGGACCACTGACTGGTTCCTCCTCTCAGGTCCCATGAGGCACATGCTTCTCAGCCATGAGAAGATGATGGTCTGTGCCTTGCAGAACCACCTCTTTCCCAAAGCAGAGTTGAGCTATAAAAGAATAGTTTGCGATTTCCCTCCTCAGATAATGATGATGCGCTTAAGTTTTGTAGCTTACCATGTCGTGTCTGTACTTTTTCTGTGAATGAAAAAGGTTTCGGTTTGGGTCTTATGCTTAAAATAAGCAAGTTTTTTGACACGCTGTTTTCTAAGCCCATTGTAAAAAACCACACCAAACCAAAACACCACAGAAAAAACCCCAAACCAACAACAACAACAAAACAAACCACAAAACAACAAAAAACCAAACAAAACAACAAACAAACTTTTCTGCATTGGATCATACAGTCAGAAACAACACACTGGTCTCTCCTGATAGCTCCAAATACCTGCAGAAAAGATATCCATTGCACGTTTTAAGTCCCCTCTTGTTCGCTGATTGCTATTTGCCAAGTCTACCAAAGGAGTTGAAGGGTCCCGCATGTTTTCCAGCTCCGTAGCAAACATACTGCCATCGACAAAGCGCTCGGGAGCGATGTAACATGTTCTCCTCCGTGATGTGTCAAAGAAATAATTGAAGTCAGCGGGATTGTCTTCAGGAAGGTAAGTTGGTTTAAAACTGGCAAAGTCAGTTAGAAGAACCCAGTTCCAGCTGGTGACCATGATGTTCTCTGTTTTAATGTCCCCATGGCGGACTCCAGACTTGTGCGCTTGGTCCACTGCAGTGAGGATCTGGAAAGCGATCCACCTTTTCTCAATGTTGTTCAGGAATGGCCTGGTACTAATTCGGTCATAAAGGTTGTCCCGTACATACTGTCTGAAAAGCATGGCAGCCTTCTCGGACAGGGTGGCTTTCTGGAAGGGAAGGCAGTTCTGTGCCGAGTGTAACCTTATCTTCAGCTCCTCCAGCTCCTGCTTGTAGCTCGTCAGGGGTAACGTGGGATCCTGGATGGCAAACACCTTCACGACCACCAGCCCCTCCCGGTGCTTGGCTCGGGCCACCTTGAAGAAGCGGGTGCTCCCCAGGCTCTTGTCATACTCGAAGTCGTGGATGTCCGAGAAGTAGCTGTCCACCGAGAGGATCTGCGAGGGGGCGATGCCAGCCAGCTGGTTCCCCATGGCGGCAGGTCCTCCGGCCGCAGGCACCGCGCCGGGGCTCTCCCGCGTCAGCCTGGGGGACAAACACAGCGCGGGTTTCACAGCGCCTGCAGCCCCAGGCC